>JAQGAY010000317.1:0-31759 GCA_034698085.1 Polydesmus angustus | reverse complement strand
TTGGCTCTCAAAAGTAATTTCAATTGTCGTAATGACGATATTTGGCTCTTTTGACTAATGAATTTGCCGACCACTGGGTTATAACATCCAAGTAACCCAAAATCAGGTACATGTACAACATTTGAGAGCCAATTCCTTCAATACCACAGCTTTAATATGCTGTTATAATATGTACATAATGTATAATTACTGTATAATATTATTCTAATAAGACTCCATTTTATTGTAACCATTGTTTCTGCATTACCGGTACATTTTATTTTTAGATTTTCAACTTTTCCAACATTTTTTTCATTTTTTTTTTTTTTTTAGAAAAATAAACAAAAAATAAGTCATTAAAATTAATGCACTCTGCTGCATTATGCTTTCTAAAGATGGGATTAAATGCAAATAGCATTAACTCGGAATAACTTTCCATTTGCAAAGAATATATAAACATGCTAATCTAATAAAGCATAAAGCAAAATAAGCATTTTTTTTTTGTTAAAAAAAAAAAGGAATCAAATATTCGAAACCTTATAAAAATTCATAAAATACCGACGAATGATTTGCTAAACTCGATTTTATGAACCCCGGTATCATACTTTATGGTTTTTTTTATCGAATAGTTTGCTCACTTTGAAATTCTTTGAGGTCAGACGGACAGGATGAGAATATTTATAGAGCATCGGTTACTTATACTGTATCATAATATAATGTAATCAAAAACTTGTTATTGAAGTTTCGTGTTATATAACAAGCGTTTTTTTTATTTTATTATACTAAAAACAACTTATCTTCGAAGAATATTTTAATAGTGCTATTTTATTGAAATCTAACATTGCTTGTAAATTAGTAACGTTTTTTTCTACACCACTTGATTGCTGCTGGTTTTTTATAATGTTTTTTCTAGTACTGTTAGTGTTTTTTTTTTTTTTTTTTTGGTGGCTTTAGTCGCTAAATTTAGTTAGCGCAGTAGATCGTATCAAGTCACTCTAAAAGCCTAAACATCTTGTTAATGGCAGCTTTTAACCTATTCCTGTTCTTAGAAAAAAATATATATACACCATAAAAAAAATAGTAAAAAAAAAGTGAGATGAGCTTTAAAAATCGAACTTCCCAGACTCGAACGTCAATTAATATAGTCGATCTTTTCTTCTTCTTTTCCCCAAAAAAAAATTAAAAAAATTTTTTTTCCTTAAAAAGACTTAAAACGACAAAGAAAAGATATAAGGAAACAGATGTGAAAATTCAGGAGGGAAAAATTAAATCGTTTCGCATTAAGTAAAATCGTAAACTTAAATATAGACTAAAATGCCTTTCATCTTCTAATTCCAGAACTCATGAAAATATGTTTGGCCCGCTTTTCATGGACATTTTCATTGTCTTTTAAAGTTTTTATTTAGTTAAAGGTTATCAACTAAAATAGAAAAGCGGAAAATAAGGCGGGAAAGTGCGTAATCATCGAGCCAAATAATAGAGTTGCAGACATATGTTTATGAATTTTTTCTTTTTTTTTTAATTTTTTTGTTTTTGTTACTGAAGTCGAGTAAAACCCCTTTGGGGAAACCAAAAAAAAAAAAAAAAAAATCGGAGATCAGGTCTCGGTAACAGGTGCTCAAAATCCCATTATCAAAGCGGAATTTCGTGATCATTTTTTAATTTCATTTTTTAAAAGTGCTCACAATGTTTTTATTTAAAAAAAAAAAAAGATGGATCAATGAATGTATTTTTAAATGGTGAATCTTCAGTTCGAGTCCGATTATTAAAAATATATTATATTTGTTTAAAGGTGTTTTAAACATTGGCATCTTTCGTTTGCACTATCATTGTTTTTCAATTTGTAAATTTAAGACGAAGAAATTATAGGGTAAAAAAAAAAAAAACAACAAACAAAAACTTCAAAATATATTCGCAACTTATAATTTAATTTTTTTTTTTTTTAATTGCAGCAAACCCGTTTTTTTTTTTTTTTTCGTCTGAATTTTTGAAAGGAAATTCATGGTTATCAATAGTAATTGTGTTTTAAATATAAAAAAAGTCAGGAGAGAAGAAATTGTTCGCTATTTTAAGTTTGACCCATTTTGGTTTACAATCGCGAAAATATTTCCACTATTTTTGCAAAATTTAATTACAAAAGTTTGAAATGTAAAGAAAAAAAAAATTATGTTTCACACTTTTTTAGCATAAAAATGTGAATGTTTTTGGTTCGCTTTTAAGACGCAATTTACGCGGGAAAAACCGCAAAACATAGAAATACTGTAAGTAATAATAATACAGTACAGTATATGAAAAAAAAAAAAAAATCTCGGTATAATTGAGTCAAAAAAAATTTTTTTCTGTCCCCTTTCACGAGATTTCGTTGTAATTCAACCGCCTTATGCGTGTTACGAAAAAAAAAATCTTCTTTTAATGCTAATGATTTACTTTGAACGAATAAGTGGACTGGATTTTTCAAACTTCAAAGCCCGTCTGTTTATTTTTATTGCATTCTCGTCGCACTTAATGTTTTCCAAAGAAGCTGTTGGTTTGCGGTAATTTTTCGGGATAAATCAAGCTGATAGTGGCAAAACACACAAGCCAAAACAAGAAAAAAAAAAAAAGAAGAAGAAAAAAAAAAAAAGGTTTAGAGAGGAAAAAATGATCGAAATGTTTAAAATTTTTAAATAAATTTTTATTTCTTCTTTTTTAAAAAAAGAAAAATCGTTTCTGGTTTGTTCTGTTTTTTCCCACTTTCGTTTTAGATGTTGTTTGGGGAAAAAAAATTTTTTTTTTTACGTTGTTGTTGTTGTTTATATAATAAGGGAGTAAGATGTAAGGGTGGGATAGGGAGGTAAAAAACAAACCGCAGATTTTTAACAAGAGAAAAAAAAAAACACTTTATCTCGGATAAAATAACTTGTAATTTGTGTCGTTTCTCTCACTATTTGTATCAGCAACGTTGTAATTCATTGTCGAAAATGTATACATACAAAAATATATTTTTTTGCTACATTCAACGCTTTTCATTCGATAAGTGTAGCAATTTATAATATTCCGCGGACAAAAATTATGAATTTTCATCTTGCATGGAAAAGAATAAGAAAAAAAAAAAAATACTTCGTACTTTACTTTCATTACAATTTTTTTTCTTTTTATCTCCATCATTTTTTTTATTAATAATTCGAAAAATAGAGTGAAAGTTTAACCTTGAGCGAATTGGTCCGTGACGAAAAGCTGATTCATCTTTCGATGCTAATGGAAAGAGAAAAAAAAAAATTAACTATCATTTCTCCGAGAGAAAAAGAAAAAAAAATTAGTTAACAGCGTTGAAAATTGTGATCGTGATTTAATTGTCCGGACGTTAATGTTCGCAAAAAAAAAAAAAAAAAAGCTAAAACATGTACACGGTAAACGGGAAAAAAACCGAACCACTGCATTAAAAAATAAATAAATACTGGACCAAACGCGAATAAAACTAAAAACTATTTTAATCTTAGACATAATAATAGTTCAATAACTAATTTTTTACTACTTACTTAATTTTGAAAATTGCAATTGGAAATAGTGCAGTTTAAAGTTTGAATAAATGGAAATAAAAGGCAGTTTAATAGAAAGCTACCAACCCAATGGGCTGCTTTAGGGTGTTGGTAGCTTTATACAGAACACCGTCCAACTCAATACAGCAATAGCCAATGCGTGTGTTCGGCCCATGGTGGTTCGGCCGAAAAAAAGGAGATTTTAAACACAAATTAAATAAATAAAATTATGATAAAATATGCTATTCGTAATATTATTATTAATTTGAAGTTTTCCATGTTTGCTTAAAACGAGCGAATTATTCCACGCATTGTTGTCGTTAATTCAAGTGGTTCGTTTTTTTCCCGTTCATCCTTGGTAGTAGGTACCTCGAGCTAAGCTTTTTAGAAAATGATAGCTTTTAATGAAAAACTCTTCCCCCCACTTCGAACAAGTTGCATCCTTCTTTTTTTATATGGGATAATTACACGCTGAAGAAACAACAAAATAATCAATACCCGCGCATTAAAAATCCAGAGGGAGAGACGATACAAATGGTGCAGGTAATAATAATCAAGCGAGTACTAAATTTAATAAATTTACATTCGAGTTGCATCAATTATGCGGTTGGAAATTAAATTATCCTCTATTTACGCCAGAATTCTGTTAAGAAAAAAAAATGCCCTCGCGCATTTAATATTCGCACAAATTGAGCTTAAGAAAACAACACACAATAGGAAATTTGGGTTACAAAACTTTATGAAAAACCAATTAAAAATTCGAGAAAAAATGAAAGAACAATATTATTTTTTTCGTATATAAAACTAACAAAAATAAATTCGCATAATTCGATAAAAGTTAATTCGCAAAAAAAGCTTCGTTTCTCAGTTTATTACGTAAAATTTTTGCTTGGAATTCTGTCGTTCTTTGTTTTTGTTTTTTTACCCCAAAACTTTTCATTTGTTAAAAAAAAAGTAAACGAATACTCAGGTGGTCTCTATACTTCAGCAACGTACACTAAGTCTATTCATTTATTATCTCAAACAACCTCAAATTAAATCAAGTGAAAGTTTGAGCTTTTTTTATTTTTTCGTAACCACTCATTCTCTCTTTGGGAAAAATAAACTTTTTTGTTCTGAAAAATAATTTGCATGTAAATGCTACAATTGAATACATTTAGCAAACACAATGAAAGGGTTTTTTGACACCTTCATCTCAGGCTTAAAATATCCAACTTAAGAAAAAAAACTAAAGCTAAATTATTTTTTTTAAAAAAATAAAATCAAGCGTACACTTACGGCGAATATAAATTTACATTTTACAACAACTTTGTTGATTTTTTAAAGTAAAAATGCAAATGTATGCCACGATAACGCAAATTATACTCGGAGGACGAAAAAAAAAACAAACAAATTAAACAAATACCAATATTATAAAAACTAAAGCTATTTTATACCAAATTATAAAAGTACCGTAATTATTTTTTAGTCTGCTGAACCAATTGAAAATTGAATTTGCAATACCGTTTACAAGCAAAGGATAATTTTGATCAATTGTACAGTAAGAGATGTACTGTTACAGTAGCTATGGTCAATGGCGTCCAAAGCGTCCGGCTATTTGTTTTAATGCCAAATTTGCAGACAGACATTAATAACAAATAAAATTACAAAAACATGCTAATCATGATCATTAAATTAAAACTTTCGCATCTGATTAAAATGCGCAAATTATTCCACAGATGCAAATTATTCTATTTAATTTAAGCAATTTGCTTTTATCCATTCACTAAGTCCGGTTTTAAATGCTGTAGACGGAATAAATTAAAAAAAGTCCCGATCTCATTATCAGCATATAATAATTGTATAGAATTATAACTAATTTTTAACCAAAATAAATTTAAACTTTAAAATAATAACTTCTTTCTTCTTCAAAATACAATAAAAATGCAAATTTTTTTTTTACAATGATACGAGAAATCATAACTAAATTTTAATGACACTTTATTTAAAAAATAAAAATTAGTACTTGCAAAATAATCAAGCTAATCAAATTAAAGACCAGTGTCTACAGTAAGAAACCCTCCCAAAATTAGAATAAATTTTTTAGCTAAAAGTTTTAAACAAACAAGAAAATACGGTAAAAATAAACTCAAACAAAATTCCATAAGTTTTTTTGAAGAAAAAAAAAAAACTTAACCCCATGTCATTTTATCAGACCCTAGTTGATAATATACAGCTTATGTATTAAAAATAATAATACGTACGGTACAGTATTAAATACCGGTATTAATGCATTCGGCAATAAAAACATAATTACTTCGAAGGTAATTAATTTTTTTAAAAAAAATTAACTTGTAGATAATCACATGCTAATAAATAATTTAAATATAATTATTATGCAAATTATAAATAATATCTGCATGTACAGGAGTAGGAGAAAAAAAATACAATTTAATTTTCATTCCATTCTAAACTAGAGTCAAATATTCAAACGAGCTTTTATGAAACATTCCTTAATGTACAGTAACTTACAATGAAATTAAATGCTGTGTTTACGCGATGTAATGTATGAGAACCTCGAATCATTAAAAGTTGTGACTTAATTTTTTTTTCTCGTTTCAAAAGTGTTCTTATTTTTTTTCTCGAGTAATGTCGCTACCACAGTGTAGGGGGAAGGTGTTCCTCGGAAAGCCATCACTACTACAAGTTCTCTGCATCAGAGTTAGTTGACCTTGCTGTTGGGAAGACCATCCAGCCATCGAACCCATTTGTCTTCCCTATTTAAGCTCCTCTCTTTACGTTCTTTGCCTGTGCACTGTGCCTGTGCTTGGCTTTCCATCGCACTTGACCTTCGTCAAAATCCCTGCCTCCTTCCCATCCCTTCTTTTTTATTTTATTAAAAATTGCACTTGGGTTTAAACTTTTTTTGACGTTTTAGTTTAGGGTCTATTTACTCCTTTAGTATTAGAACCCCCGTGTAATTCTAGTTTGGCCTACACCTCCCCTCTCAAATGACCACAAAGATAACAACTCCCTTCCACTGCCCTATTTATTAATCTTTCGCATCGTTCTTAAATATACGTTAAGTGTGCTTAGGCTCAACTCGATCAGCCCTTTTTTTATTTTTTTTTTTTTTTGCTAATAAGAACTTTTTTTTTCTTCTTCTTCTTTTCCCTTTAAGTTTGTAATTTCTTTTAACAAGGTTGTGTCATTAACTTTTTTCGAATCCATTAGCAGTGGAGAAACGCGAGCCCCGTCAAGGTTAATTCAGTGTGTGTTACGGATATTTCGTTATTTAACTTATCTTAAAAGTGTAATGCGATATTTAGTAATTGGCAACGTTGAGAGTAGCACGTAGAATAGGTGCAAAGTTTCAGTAAATATTACAGCGTACTTTTCTCATTCGATATTTATTTTGCACTACACGCGATGAAAAATCAAACGTAAGTATGTACCTTTTTTTTTAATAAGGCGTGTGTGCACGTTGGAAAATGGCAATGGTACACGCTGGTGCCACAAATATTTTTAACAGATGTTTAAATCCTCTTTTAAGAAAAGCAACGAAAAAAAAAAATTCTCCTAGTAATCAGGAAATTACATCAGGGGGAATAACAGTTCTTGTTATTCGTAGCATCTTGTTTCAGCACTGAACGCACCACTTTTTTCTTTAACTTAAGTGATTTTTTTTTTAGAATCTTAAAAACGTTTTTTCGTTAAGAATAAACGCGGTTTATTTACAGTATACAGTGTTATTGATCAAAACAATATTTAATTATTTTGTTATTTAAACCTTAATTGATATAAAAAGATTCGTGTTGTTCTATGGCGTTACCCGTTCATTTTTTTTTTTTTTTTTGGTTAAGTTACTGGCGCATACAAAAAAATCCAGTAACAACAAAGAATACATGTACAGTAAAATGTATGGTAATTTTAAATAAACATAAAATTTATTTGCAATTTCATTTAAAAAAATTAGTTTTAAGAACATAAAGGGCTTAGCAATAACCAAGCAGCTTCCTTTTTGCTAATTTTGACAAACTAAAAAAAAAGTTTTAAAAGATCATTTTTCATTGTAAGCTAAATTTGTTTTCACCACTTATTTTTTATATACCGGGTACAGGATTAACATGTGAATGAGTAAAATTTGCATGCAAAAATGTCGTTTTTATAAAGCAAGATGGGGATTTAAATTTTGAAGCCGCCACGTTCTTACTCCGAATAGGATTTTAAAAAAAAATACTCATTTAAGAAGCTAACATCTAACTATTGCACAGATTATTTGCTAATGTAAATCAAAATAATATAACTATAAATAAAATTAAGATTTCTAAACTCAAAATTTCCTCTCAAATTTTAAACATCTTCCTTGTACAGTACTCCCAATGAACTTACTAAAGTAGGCTACGGTATTAATTTTATTGAAAACAAAAATAAATAAAAACTAAAACCTGCAGCTTCATAAACTTTGCAATAGTCGATAGAGGACTTTTATCGCAGGAAGTGAAAAAATGGACTTATTTGCTCATTGCGTTGTAAACCCTTCAATTCCTATTTCTTTTATTTTCTCTAATAATAATAATAATGATTTATATCTGAAGCACCTGTTCCCTCCTCCTCCTTCTTCCTTTCAATTTAAATCATTTTTATTTGATGGGTTAATGTCGCACTCAAAAAATAAAAATCGCTAAAATAGGTGACAATTATTGCTATTCAGTTTCAAATCTAGATCCGTCCCACATCTTTTTCCTAGTCAAAATAACTATATTATTATGTATTATTCTTCATCGTTGAAACGCAATCACGCAACAGGTGGCGATTGCATATAAAAGCGATGGAATGTATTTAACAAATTCCATTATTAAAAGTCTCCTTATACGTTCATTTATAGACAATTTGTGAATTTTAAGTGGAAATTAATTTATACTTTGATTTATGTTTGCGTTTTATTTTTTTTTCTTTCGTTCTTTCAGCGTCGGAATTTAATTTAAAACGCGACAAACAAGAGTTACGCCAAAAAGACGAGAGAAATAAATTAAAAAGTTTAATTGGAAAAATTGGTTGAAATAATTTTTTGGCGTCAATTTGGATTTGGAGGGGACCTACAACCAGCGGTCATTTGGAGGTTTTTATTTTTTTTTTTCTTATACCGGGACATAATCGCTGTCAGATTTCGCGGTTTCGCTTTATATCTCCGCTAATTTCAGCCGCGTGGAATCGGACAAAACCACTAATCAAGATTTGTTCAATTTCAACCAAAAAAAAAAAAAAAAAACCAAACTAAAATAATAATAGAAGCAAAAAAAAAAAAAAAATTGTACACATAACGAGTACCACTATTTTTTTTTACTGTTTTTGTTTTCGTTTCCAATCTTTCATTAAATAAATGGGTGTTGGCGTCGTTGATATCGATTTGAATTTTCAACGTATCATTTTCTCCCAAAAAAAAAAAAAAAAAAAAAGATGTTCATTAAAGATAATTTTAGTAAAATGTATGCTCAATGTATATTCAAAAAAAAAAAAATAATATGAATATTATTATACACAATTTTCGATCAGACTATGTCCAATCGATTGCTTTCTGATTTTTATACGTAGACAAATATATTTGTCGAACATTAAAAAAAAAAATAATAATAATAATAAATTTATTTTTTTTATTTATTTGTTGACGCCAAAGCTTCACGACTTAAATTTTCTCCACCCAATTTTTCAACTAATCTTGTAAAAATATACCGGTTTATTTTTTATTTTTTTCTTATACCTATATATACATATTATATTATTTTCCACGAGTATATAAATAAAAAATGAGCGTGTAAAATGTGTTAAGCGAAATGTGGGCCACCTTCATAAATAAAAGTCATCTTCTTTCCAACTTATTTTTTTTTTCTTTTCAATTATTTTCTTTCCGGATAAGTATTCAAACATTTAAGACGTGTCCAGCCCAGTATAAACGTACATGACACTTGTAAAAAAAAAAAATTTAAAAAAATAATCGTCCATCTTCATATTTAGCCGACGTGAATGAAATATTGAAATTTGGTTAAAAGTGTCGGTAGGTACCCGCCAACTTCCTTCGCCGAAAAAAAGAAAAAATAAATAAATAATAATAAAAAAAAAAAAAACCGAGCGAGCAATTGCTTATGATGAAAAGTTGAGCTCTTTTCAACTTGATTATCCAAATTTATAAAACGTTGGTTTGGATAAATGAGTGAATTAGAAATTTTTGACACGAGCTGAATATTTAATGACCGAATTATTTGAAGTTATCGCGTCTGACCACGAGAAAAAAAATAAATAACCGTTAAAAAATGTTGATTGAAAATTTTAAAATAAAATAAATTACCGGAGCTGGCGCTAAAAAGAATAATAATAAAAAAAAAATCTTATCAATGGCCTATTTGCTCTCGTAAAAACTAATTTAGTCTCTTGTTAATAAATTGTAAACAAACAGAAGTAAAAATTGGCGATTTAATAGTGTGTGTATTGTGGCTTCGATTATTATTAAATGGATCAGTAACACGATAATAATTTTGATAAAAACCGACGCCATACGGATGGCTTATGGGAGACAAATTAATAAGACGGGAGTGGTTAAAACATTTTTCATTAAATTTAATTTTTTTTTTTCTTTTCTCAAATTAAGTTTTGCAATCAAATCTATTTCCGCATACTTACGGCCATTACGCACGCGCAATTAAGCCGAACTTGAAATTAACTTGATAATAATTTAGCTTTCAAATCATTATATATATTTAAAACTTAAAATAAGCAATTTAAGTACTTAAAATGATAATAACAGCAAATTAAAATACCACACTCAAAATAACATAAAAGCACTGTAGAATTAAAAAAAAAAAAAAAAAAAAAAAAAAAAAAAAAAAACAGAACAAAAAATAAATTCGAGTATAAATTAAGATATAAGTTAGATGAGATAATTTGCGCGTAAGGAAACAAGAAATTAAGCAATCAAATTTATATTTAATCATTCCTTAATATATATTTAAATATTTTTTTAAAAAACAAAATAGAATTCTATAATACGTGCAAGGTCGATTAAAAGATCGATTCGGGGTTGAAATGTGAATAAACTTAGGAGCTGTCAAAATTATTTAAAATAAGAAATAAGCGAAAATATACTCATCAAAACTGACTGAAAATAATTCTTAAAAAAAAAAAAAATTTAATAAAAAAAAAGCGTTAAAAAACCTGTAAAACTTGGTAAAATTAAAATAAACAGTACCCACATGTCCAATTTTTTTTTTTTTTTTAGGTTTATAAAAAATTTTTAAACCCCCCTCAGTCGTTTGACGGTTAGATCCCCTCTCACAACGGACCTCCGTTGTATGTTAAAAGTTATGATTTTACGAGCAGCGCCAAATGCATTTTGGTGTCTTAAGTTTTTTTTAAATAAAATTGGTAGCTTCGTATCACCTTAATAGAAGGTTCCCAGGTTAAGTAAGAAGCCTCTAGGATACGCTCAAATATACAGTGAAGAAGAAGAATAAACAAATTACTTTTTCCTCCTGAATTTTTTTTTTATTATTATTTGCAGTACTTTATTATTCTAGGGAAATATTCTTAGCCAGTTATAGACGTCCGTGAGATTTTATTTTATTTTTTTTTGTTTTTAGTCTATTAGCTCATTTAAAGGCGACGTCTTGACTCGTTACCTTGTTGACAATGCGCTGACCTCCCCCCTCCCTCTTCCACGTGGAAATGAGAGATTTTTCGGAGGTGCTTAAGCTTTTACCATGGCGTCAGGAAATTGTTGTAAACACAGGTTGGACTCTTCAATTTCTCGCCAAATATACTACATGTAACGGGGAAAGAAGTTATCCGACTCGTATACGTCTGGTTATCAACGAACTCCTCCCACTTTTACCTATCTGGCGAATATTGGCACGCCCTTCAACCGAATTAGCATCGCGGTGCAAGAAGATAATGATTAACAACTTTTCACCACCAAAATAAACGCTCTCCGACTCTCTTTTTGGAAAATCTATATTATTAAAACTAATTGAACGGCGAAAACTTTAAACGGTTTCTGATATATGATTAAAATAATTTCCGGTTTAAAAACTGCTAAAATTTAATTATATTTAGATTAATACAATTAAATTTTGCGCACACAAAAAAAAAATCTACCGTATATTATACTGTATTTTTATAATTTGCACTGGTCAATATTTAAATATTTATTTTGTTAAAAATTCGTTATCTTTTATTATTTTTAAAAAAAAAAAAATGTTCTAACTGCATACACGGTTAATGTTAGTATTTTCAAAGTAAGTGTCTAAGAAAACTACTCACCAAAGAAGACCTTCCCCTATTTTCGGTAACAGTTCTGGAACTCTAGAACTTAGAAGAGGGACCATGTATAGGGTGTCCCACGGAGAACGCACTTTTAAAAAAAAATTATAAATCAGTCAAATGTTAATGAAAATGATTTTTTTTAAATTTACATTAGTTAACACCTCCCATTTAATAATAAAAAACAATTAAGTTATTAGAATACGACCTCTACAACTTAATCGGCACGTGTTAATGCGCTCAAAGAAATTTGCATTAATTCTATGGTAGATGCCGGCACATGCCGAGAGGCAGTCGGCAGGTGCAGGCTGGAAGTCCGAAAAAACTTTAGCCGTCAAAGTGAGCACGTTTACACGTGCCGACTCAGTTATAGAGGTCACATTCTGAAAATTGTTTTTTATTATTAAATGGGAGGTTTCAATTAATTTAAATTTTAAAAAAATAATTCATTTTCATTAACATTTGACGGATTTATTATATTTTTAAAAAGTGCGTTCTCCGTGTGACATCCTATACATTCGGTTGGTCATTATTTTCTCGATGTTGTCATGCAGCATCGGAGCTCTGTATTGTTTAATTCAATTGCATGAAAATCCACAGGTGTGACCGACTACATGGATCTACTTTTTGTGGTTCCAGAACTGTTAATAAGAGTATGGGATGGGTATCTTTTAGTAATTAGCTTGCCTATACAATCTAGGTACAGTATCTACATTGAAGGATTTCAACTTTTGCAATAAATACAAAGTTTTATTAGAACAATTTCAACAACTTTTATACCACACCATGTATATGCTCGAGTTCATAAAATATTTTATTGAACAAAATCAATTCCACAATTTATCGATTTATTGGTGGTAGTCATCGCTAAAATATTTCGATTGTATAGCGAAATGTTGGATAAAACGAAAAAGAAATTTCAGTTCAAGGAAGCTTCGCTTTCACGAGAAAATAATGTTATTATTAATCAATTGTAAAATTGTAAGTCGGCAAATTCAAACGCGAAAATAAAATCAACTGTTGTCGAGACCCGCCAAATTTGACGTAAACAATAAAAAAATAAATTCGTTTGAAATTTATTTTATTTTTTATTCGGCACAATGTCACGTCCCATTTCAACTCTTTAGGTATTAAATTATCGGGCGTCGCACTTATTGATAGCAGAAAGGGGGGAGAAAAAAAATAAATATTTCGATTATTAGATTTATTAGAAAATCACCAGCCGTCGATTAATGATTCGATTATTTTTGAAGCAACAATCAAGTTGACTGGACTCGACCACCTTGCAAAAACTAAAAATCTCGCGCAGAGTTATAGCAACTAGAACTCTCAAAAGCACCTTAATTATCGGCTTAAGAGTCTAATTAGACGGGATTAAATTCGTATAATCATTATTTATATAGCTGCTTAAAAACCGTTGCTTGCTTAAACTCACTCACTGCAATAATAAAAGACTAACTTTTTCGATAATAATAATTGCGCGTAGGTTTCAAGTCATTGCATTACATGTGCGCAGCAATTATTATTGATGCATTAGCTTTTCTATTCGTTTTCTTAGCAAAAAAAAAAAAAAATGAAAGGAGAAGTTTCAATTTTTACCCCACCTTCTTTCATGAATTTTACATTTGCCCCCTCAAATTTTAAAGGAAAAAAAAAAAAAAAAGGAACTGGAAGACGGTTACCTTGAAGGAAAGGTGGGAACATGCTTTGACGTAACATGACTGGGGATTTAATAAACGAGAACTGAAAAAAAATTTTAAACTGTCAACGAGTTTAAAATTAGAATAAAAAGTGGCGTTTATAAAATCCATTTCTAAACCAAATATAAACAAACCTTATTTACATACCGGTATTTTAGAAATTTAAAAAAGATGACAGAATTTTCTGCCGAAAAACGTTTTATACTACAATAAAATTAACATAAGCTTGTACTTAGTTAAATTTATTTTAATTTTAAAAAAATTTTGCTTTAGAAATAATTATAAAGTACAATATTAGCTATGATATACCAGCTTAACAGATGCTAAACATAATGCAGACTCTAACCATATTTAAAGACAGAACTCTGACTCTTGTTGAGTCCCATTCACCTGGGATTACAATTCGTTATATTGAACAATTTGTTGTAAAAACTTGTTTTTAAACCGCGAAAATTAATGTAGCCATTTTCAAATACAGTTCTGCATTTCGCTCTTCTTTTTTTTTGGCACATTGTTGTGGCATAAAAGTAATGTTGCAGTAAAACTTTGTATTTATTGCAAAAATTCAAATCAATGCTACCCTCTTCAAAACGCTACTCCCCAAAGGAGGTTCCTCACTAGTTCTTGAACCCTAGAATGTTGACACACAGTGCTCAAATAGCGAGTTTTCAAGTGGATTTTCAATTGAGGCAACAAAACAGAATCTGATCCCCTAATACTCGTAACTTCTTAAGATCTAGAAAGTACTGTAGTAGTTTAGCTTTGCCTCTTTCCAAAAACCTCAAAATCTTTGTTATTTGTCATCATAGACAACAATGAGAAAATAGTGATCGACCGATAAAATATTATATAAGCCTACAAGGTTCCACTACTACCGGTAGGGTGCCAAAACTGATTTTTAAAATCTGGAGAAAAACTTTTAATAATAATTCTTTACTGTACCAAGTAAGGAATTGACTGTTATGAAACCGAAATCAATTTTTACTCAATTTAATCATCACATCCCTGATGGTAGCACATCGCCAGGTGGCTGCGTGATCCGGATCTCTAAAAGTTCACAACAAAAATCGCTGAGCACTAAGTGATCGCAGCGTGGCTTAGGCACTTTTGCCGCTGAACTTCTCTGGCTACGGTGATGTGCACCTCTTCTGATTCTATGTGCATTTGAATCATAAATGTAAATTCAAAACAGGTGCAAATCATTCTAGCTAAATAACTTTCTCTGAGACCTCACCAGTTGCAATAAGCGCAAATTGTTAATTTATGTATTATATAATAATTATTATATTATAGGCAAATAATATTAAGAGTCGGCAACATGCATGATTATTACGGCACTCCCAGTTGTTACATGCTTCGAAGTTACATGCATTTTAAGACACTGTTAACATTTGAACTTTATGCAAAAGTTAAGATAAGAAAATTTTAAAAAACCAGATACTGTAACTAATTTAAAATCCACCTACCTAGATTTTAAAAAAGCAATAGTCCTACTGCGGCAGTTGCCATGCTGTATGCAGGATCTAAACTCCGACCACATCATGATCAATTTCCTCATTTTCTTCTTTATCAGCTGGTAAAAAATTAGTCCGTCAGTAAGGATGAAACAATTTCGCGAAAGCCAACAAGTGTCTTTTAACTAAATGAAGATAGTTTTCCCTTAACGTACATGTTGCAAAATGGAAAAAATTATGTTGATTCCTCTTTAGGATGTGTACATGAGCAGACGACGAATCTTTTGACAGTCCCCTGAAAAATTAAGCTAGGCCCCAACGAGTACCATTAGTCTGCGGGTGGGCCCTGCAGGCCCATTTGCCGTGCATCACACAAATAATGGCGAAAGTTGGATTTTGATCGCCATCTATTGAGTAAATGGCAGTACATGTACATGATTGTGCTTATTGCTTTATCAGATCTGTGGTCTTAATTTATACGAGACAAAAATTAATATTCATTACGTGAATGGCCATAATAATAAATTTTATTTACCCACGTTATAAATATCTGTCATGAAATATGTAATAAAAATTGTTATCCACTTTTGTTAAGAGTGGACTCGGTTTTATCAAAATGTTTGAGTACGAAAGATTACGAATGCTATTAAATAATTTTATGCGATTTAGTCCTTGCTGTATTACATGTAATTGTAAATTGAAAGAAACCCATTACGAAATTGTTATTTTAAAGTTGGAAATTAATAAAATCACCAGGTGGTGTTAGAAAATGACGTGGTTTGAAATTAAGAATCGATGTTTACAGGTCAGTAGATTCGCACACAGATTCTGCATCTCCGTCGATGCTATTCCCATCCCGCAGAGATGGCTGAGATGAACGAGAATTTAATAAATAAGTTACCAACCCTCTATCTTTTCCTTTGACGTAAATGTTGCCTCGACAATCGCACGAATATCCCGCAGCAAGTAAAACTCTGGCCACTTTTTCGGTCACCTAAATTAACAATTAGCTGTAACAGTAACTTGAAACGGAGATCTTGATATGAAACCTGTATTCGGCCTGTAATTCCGGTGCTCTCCATTCGACTGGCTACGTTAACTGTATCACCCCAAATGTCGTAAAGCGGTTTTTTCGCACCAACAACTCCGGCGGAAACACAACCGTATTCAATTCCTTAAACAAAAACAACAAAAAAATTAACCCCTGCAAAAACCGTCAAATTTTTTTTAAAAAAAACTAATAAAAACCTATTCTAAATTGAAATTCTTGCAAAGCATTTCTGTTCAATCTGTCTAAAATTTCTATCATCTCGAAAGCCATGTCCACTAAAGTTATCACATTGGTCTCAACATCCAGCGGTTCTAAATTCTCCTTTATTATAAATACATTGCAATTAATAATAATTGCGAGTTAAAATTAATGAGAACAATAAAATTTACATTTTCTTCAGAAGCCGATGTTCTCCGACTTGGTTTTAGTCCTGCGGCGGCCATGTATGTACTTCCGATGACTTTTATTTTTTCAATCCTACTAAACTCTGGCACATTTAATAACTAAATAGCATATTATTAGTATTTTTTCCACTTTTATGAATTATTATTATATGCTCATACACAATCTAATTCGCAAACAATTTCGTTCAGCAATTGTAAGCACTTCAAACCGTGGCCATTAATATCAGTTTCTTCGTAAAAATCGGAAAAGTTGGGAATGCTAGCAAACATTACGGCGACGTGAGTATATTCTTCGTGATATATCTAATTTCAGTTAATATAAATGTTTATTTTTTTATCTTAAAAAAAATTAAAAAATTTAGGCTATATATCACACCATGTTTTTTGTCCCATCGTTCATGTAGAATACAGCAACGTGTTGAGGAAGAATATTTTGTATGAGAAATTTGTTTACTGTATTGGTGATATTTGTTTCCTCTTGTTTTTGTCGAAGTTGACATTTCCATAAATAATCCAAGCGTGATAAATACTCAAACTATAAATGAAATTAAATATAAATACTTCTAATTATTAATATTCAATTATTATAAAAATACTTGTCGATCCATTAAATGATGACAAGTTATAATGAAGAAAATGTAAACTCCATGGTCAATTGGAAAATAATTTTCTCTTTAAACAAAAAAAAAATTAACATTAGTAAATACCATATATTGAAAATTTATTATTCAATTTGAAATACAGTAGCTTACCTTGCAAATTGTCCAGGAAGAAAAGTTTCGAAATTGAAATCATTGTCGTGAACGCCAATAAGGATGAAATAAATAGTCAAAATTAAAATGTAAGCAATTAGCTTGATCAAATGATGAATTCTCAAAAAAACTGCCACTGAAGTGATGGCCAAAGCAAAAGAATAGGTAAAATACTATAAATAAGTATATTTAATTTAAAATTACACAATATTTCAATTCAATGGCAATTGCATAGAATTATACCCGTGGATTTTCAATCTTTTCTTCAGAATTATATTTGCAATCCATTCGATCGTGAAATAAGCACATACTCTATATTAAAAATATTTCATCTGTTAAAATATGTCAATTAATAAGTATTTTTAAACATTCAAATACGAGAATATTAACCATGCTGATGATGACCATAAGTGTCAACAGAGAAATTGTAGTCACCCATAAAACCAGACGCATACGAAAACTAGACGCAACATTTCTTGAAAAGGTTGTCAATAAAGAATTGAATTTTCCTTTGGGTGTTCGAGGGATGCTCATTCCTTCCATCGAGTCCATTTTAACGTTAATGATGTAATCGTGCCAAGCGGCGTAAACGAGACCAATGAGCGGTACAACCAGAATGACGTAAGGAATCGATGTAAATGGATTAGTGGTCATGATGGCTAGACTGCTTATCGCGAACAACGTTACGAAAATTATAAGCACAGCCAGTAGGTAATATTTAAAAAGTGGATCGAGTTGCCGCATGAAAGGTAATTCAAGCTCCGTTGAAGCGAATCTTAAAGTTAAAGGATCAATTCCAGTGTCCTTTGTCCACTGACTGCCAAAATAAATAAAAATTAATTAAAAATTACATTTCAAACAATTATCTCAATAGTTAAAGTACTCTTTTTTACGTAAAGCCATTCGGTCAATTGCCTTTTCCATTTGAATATTAACGCTATCAATTACCGTTTTTGAAATCGATTCGCTGCAACAAAAGAACGACCCGTTGAACAATTAGGCTTACCTACATTAAGCGCAATGTAATTAGATTAATTGCAAAGCCTTACAAAACCTGGACTGTAAAGCATTTTCCTCTTGATCGGATTTGATGCCGTTTCTTTCAATCATTAGAACAGAAGATAATCTCTTTTAAAAAAATATTATACCGGTAAATAAATAATTGATTATACTATTTTTTTTAAAAAAAAGGTAAAGTTCAACTCACTTTATAACTAGTTGCTGATCGTTTAATTCTCGCCATATTTTGCTGATAAATGCTTATTCTTCTTTTTCCGGTGTAAACAACACTTTCAAACTCGTCGTTGTCTTCCGAACACTCGTCTATCTATAATATTGTTTTTAATTTAAGGTCTGGAAATAATAATTTATCAATAATTTTACTTTGGGAATAATTAAATATGTTGAAATTTCTTTCTCCGCTAAAACCTGACTTTTGGTTTCACCGTAACCTGGCTCGTACTCGTAGCTATTGCCTAGCAAATCTTTAACGTTATTGGAAACGTGTATCTTCCTAAGATTAGACTTCAATAAATAAAAATACAATGAAATTTAAAGTAAATATACTGCACCCCGATTGTCCCGTATGTTCCATTAAGTTGGCAATTTCAACGTCTTGAGACCAAATGTCAAATTGCCATTTCCTAACTCCTAAAATGCCACTGATTACGTTTCCACAGTGAATACCGATGCGCATATCTATATTAATTTTTTTGTCTTCTCGATGTTTTCTAAAAGTAAAATTCCAAAATGACTAAAACGTTCGCCATTATTAAAAGAATTAAGGAGCCTACTGTAGTTACTTTATAGTTTGAATCATTTCGAAACCCATTTCTACGCAATTAATAGCATGATTTGAATTGTAATCCGGGAGACCACAAGTGGCAATGTAACAATCGCCAACGATTCTTATCCTCGCGCATTCATGTTTCTAAATTTAATAAATATCAGTTCACAAACATTACGCAAAGAAAATATTTTAAAATTAAATTCAAAGTCGTTTATAGCTCAAAAAAAATGTTATAAATTAAACTTACTTCCGCAATTTTATCAAAATCCCCAAAAAGTTCGTCAAGAAAAATTACAAGACTTTTTGAAGTCAAATTCGAAGCTAGTTTCGTAAAATTAACGATATCTGCAAACATGATGCTTAAATCATATAAAAAAAATTAATTAGAACGAATGAAACTACGGTTATTAAACTACGGTTAGTTACCTAACATTTACGTATTTCCCAACATAAAGTTCGCTAAATGGCCAATGGTTATTTGGTTTCATATCAGCATTTAAAATTCCGCTTCGAATGTCCCTTTTAACATCATGAATAATATGCCGAGGTAGAACGGTGGATAGTAAATTATCCTTAATTAAAAAAAAATTACTAAATTTTAAAACATTTTTTTTTTAAATAAAAAAATAATTATTGGTGACGAAAACCTCTCGCTTCTCTTCCAAAACGCATTTGATTTGAGACTCAATACACGCTCGACGATCCAAAAACGCCCGTCGTTGATTCACTTCATCAATATATAATTTATACACTCCGAATGCATTACATGCGATTAAGAAAACGCAATCAGCAATTAACTAAAAACAATTATCAGCAATGGTCAAACGTTCATTTTAAAACACGCAGAAATTACAATTGACCAAAATGAATTTTGAGAAAATTGTAATTTTTGAGTTGTTGCGGCAATTGCCCAATTTGATAATAGAATTTAAAACTCACAGGTAAAAATTTATATTCGTCACTTGCTTCAGAGTAAAATATAAATCCTGAAATTAAGAGCTCCAACAAAGTAACTCCGCATCCGGCGATTGCAGCTCCGTAGTAATGTGGAAAGGGTAAAAATATATAAATTATAAGAATGACGATAAACGTAGGTGATAATCTTGGAGAATGACTGGATCTCCAATTATAAATAATAAAAATGTAATCAGCCAACAATAACACAGCGAGAACGATGAGGGACATGAAATAATGCATCAACTCCCATTTCCAATTGACCGTATGCAAACAGACAAAAACCAGCAAAGCCAAACTTATAAAAATTACGCAGCCGTAGATTATCGCCGTTGGAGAATAATTCGCGTGATCATTGATCTGAAAGAAAATATGAATTTCAAAGTCACACTAAACTAATAACGGGAATTTATTTTTTTTAATAATAAATACTTCTGGAACAGTAAAAATTGTAATCAATCGAGCAATACTGAATGCGATTGTAATCATCAAAGCCAAAGTAAAAGTAGATTGTTGAATGCGCGACCGATATTTATCAAAAAGATGCTCGAGACCTTTTTCTTTAAATTGATTCTAAAAATAATGGAATAACTTAAATTTTTTAAGAAAAAAAAAATTACATTTAATCTTTACCCTGAGAAATCTAGATGACCAATTCTTTTCATCGCTTTCGGACCGAAGGTACCTAAACCAAGATAGACTATCGGTCCTCCGAAACGTGTCCAGAACGGTAAAAACAATCGGGTTTCCGATCATAGGCATCGGTGCACGCGGCTACACACACAATAAAAAAAAAACTTTATAAAAAAAAAAAAACTTAGAAACAAATAAGTCGTACGATTAATAAAAATGAAGAACGAAGCAAACATGCGCGAAAATTTGTTTTAGATAAATTTGAGACGTTTGACAGCTGCGCGCACTTCGCCATTTAATCTAGGAAACTTTATAAACAGTAAACGAAATGACAGCAGGTGGCAACTTTCCGAAAAACTGTTGATGTTAATGGAAAATTACGCCTTTTCGAAATTTCGCCCGAAGATTATGATATTGGAATATAACGAGTATATACTGTATACTGCTCTTTTCGTAATAAATTAATGCGCGCTAGTCAACTCGCATTACGGCATATCACTCTTTATTATCATTAAATTCTTTAGAAACGAGAAGCATATTTAATTTGATAAGCTAAATAAATGGAGGAGTTATGAATGCAGAAAAATCATTCACTCGCGCACCGTGAGCACGTTTTAAAAAAAGTTCCATGCTGATTATCTCCAAACAAACTCCAGCTAAAATGTTTACTAAACAAAAACTTTAAAATTAAGCACATGGCCACAGAAATTAGAGGTTAAACAAGACAAATCTCCGTTGTCTATTTAATTTTATATCTTACAGACATTCTAAAGATAAGCACCAAAAATACTACCAGATGTTGGAAAAATAGTATATTCTAAATAAAAAAAAATTATCCCATATAAACTTGTATAAATCAAATGTATCGCGCCAATTGCCAATAATTATTATTACCTTTAACAAAATTTATAATATTGTGTAGGCCTATAGTCTTTATGAAAATTAATTTTCACCTACGGCACTTTGCATACATAAAATAAGGCAATTGCCATTCGCATGTGCATAAAATTTTGTAAATAAAAAATGTTGATAAAATCCAATGTAATTTTAATTCCCAATAATAAAAAGAAAACTGTTTTTTTTTAAAAGAAAAAGAACAAAATTACCAACCTGGCATAAACGTGACCAAGTCCAATTAGGTAAATGACAGCAATTTGATATTCCTCGTAGCACGTAGCTCACGTAAGATTGAAAAAGTCAATTAAAAGTCTCCCCGAGATGAAACGTACTTGCGCGTTACTGGAATAATTTAGTACAGTTGTTACAAAACAATCCACATGCGCACTAAATTCGCGACGTTTTTACATCTTCTTAAACAGCGTGTCGTTAAAACAAATAACGTTCTAACATATTCCACTACGACGTTATCTAACGTGATGCTCGCGCACTCGCGTTTTAAAACCCAGGGCGCAGATTGTCTATTAAAAACTTTTTTCTTCTTCTTCTTCTTTCTATATCGTACATAAAAGTGAAAATGTGGAGTAATACATACACCGTTTGAAGAGCGCGTTTATATAAATTAATAAATTGATAAATATTTATTGTACACGGGTAAAATCAGTTTTTCTCCTCCCAGCAAAATTCCAGCAGCTCTAAACTCGATCTTCTGGAACTCTCCGGATGACTCCTCGGAGGCGTCAACGAATAACTAGAATAATTGAGATTGGGGGTAGGAAGGCAGTTGCAATAGGTTAGGCATATCAAAGGTTAGATGTGGGTATAGCACGGGACACCATAATTACACACTATACGGTATTATAGACTGTATAAACATAAATATCTATAAAAATAGACAGTATAAAAATAAAAAGGGAAAGAACAAATAAAGCTGAGTTTAATTGAATAAGAGTGGTACAAGGAAAGTTTGTGTTGAAGCTATTAGGAGATACATATCAAAGTATATAACAAACAAAAAAGCAATTAAAAGCGAGCTAAATGCTACATTATTCAGCGGAAGATCGCAGTATGAACCTTACGCCAGGCTTATCTACTTCACCTTTCCTGGTATACTCTCCTATCTTATTTTATCGAGCAATTTCTTATCTAACATCAGTAAATTAAGTTATTCGCTCGCATTTTCCTTAGTTCATAAAAACTCAAGTATAATAATTCCATCTAGCTTATCATTTATAAATGACAAAAATATATTACGTACCGCTACCAAGAATGAGTCAAGTAAACAAATAAAAAACCTTCAAAACATGCGCCGAAATGCAAACTATCCTATTTAAATTTATAAAAATACCGTAAACAACTTGGTTGCTTCTAATATCTAAAACTTGCAATAAATTTCGCTTAATGTAGAAATAATTTGCACTCAGTTTTTTTTTTTAAAGATGTAGAAATCTAAATTATACATCAACTTTTATTTATAATTTATGTATTTCTTTAAATACTGTAAATTAAATTATTCATTTCAAAAAATAAAATATATAAGGAATGATAAAAAAATAAAATATGAAAAAACAAACGTTGTAAATGATTAAAAAAAATTTTCGAGTGAATTAAAAAAAATTTTCGAGTGAATAAAAAAAAAAACGAGGAATAAAAATATTGTTATTTCGCATTGATAAAGTATAACACACCCACGCAATTAAAACTTTATAATACTGTAACATTTTCACCAGTTTCTAATTTTATCTGTCCTAATACGTCTTGTTGTTCCAAAAGGCTTGTGTTGTCAAGAAAAATATTAAAATGAATTTAAAAAAAAAAAAAAAAAAAAATTGAAGAGAAATTAGTAGAATTGAAAAAAAAAAAAAAATGGGAAGCAATGCAGGTATGATTTAGAAAAAGATAAAAAATAAAAATAAAACGAAACAAAAATACACGAAATATATTAATAAATATACAATAGAAAACCACCGGTAACGCAAATAAAATTAAAAAAAATAATTGGCTAATTATCAAAATAACTGCAATAATACAATCTACTACAATACAATAAGAAAAATCAAATAAATATGTAATATTTCCTTACCTTCTAAGCGGAGATTCGCCGCGTTCTTCGCTAAATCGAAAATCAACATCATCTTCAGAAAAATTTCTTTCTATCGTGGAATGTCTATATAAGAAATACCGAAACCATAACCTTAATAATTATTATCAAAGCGTAGAAAAACTGTCAATGCATTTACTTGGGAGGACAACAACGGAAATGGTCCCTCCACGTGAGATCTTTTCCAATGTCTTCGCCTTCTTCCAAAGTTTGAGGCAGTTTTTGGCCTAAAGTTTCCGGAAGTGCCAACGATAAAAATCCGCATAAAATCAGCAGTATTCCAATTAATACTAATGGAAGAGCTAAATTCTTTTCGCTCTATAAAAAATTGCTTTTAGAAAGTAATTAAGAATCCCGCAAACATTGCCATAACTTACCAAAGAATTAACAAATGGAATAACAATAGGCGCCAACATGCTGACGAACGAACTAAAACTAGTTCCTAAACCTCTAACAACAGTCGGATAAATCTCACTCGCAGCTAATGGTAAAACCACGTATCCAGACGACACTCCAAACTTTCCTAAGCAGTATAAAACGAGCATCGCTATTTGATCTGTTCAACGTCAAAACATTTAACCAATGTGAGCGCCAGGGTTTATTATTTATTTATAATATTATTACTGTCAGGCACAAATATTGTAGCGACGCAGGCACAACCGGCAATCATGAGACTCCACCACAACGTCCACCGTCTTCCCCAATACTCCATACTCGGCCATAAAAAAATATACGTCGGCAACTCGGCGACATTTGCCAAGAAAAAGTTTAAATAATAATCGTCGGAGAGAATCGGGGCGTAATACGAAAGACCAAAATATCCACAACCGATAGCAAACCTACCTTAAAAAAACAACAAAATAAAATAATATAATCAAACATTCCAATATTTTAAAGACTTTACCATATTGTTGTAATTATTAACGTCTTTTTGCGTAGATTTGGAGTTCTTAACAGATCCGCAATGTGATAAGTGTGATTTCTTTCGTAAATATCCCGATCCTTCATTGAAGATTCCACTTGAAATTTTCTCTAAAGGAAATTAAATAAATTAGTAAATAAATCAAATTTAAAAAAATGAACCATACTTTTAAAGTGACAAAATAATCAGGCCTCAGTGTTTTTCTGTTCACATGAGCGATTGTCCTAATGATTTTTTCGCACTCTTCGAACTTTCCGTGAGCCAATAGCCATCTGGGAGATTCTGGCAAAACCCTAAACGCCGTGGCGAGTGAATCCGATTAAAAATAAATAAATAACTCGAAAAAACGTTGTGTTTATAATATATTACCACCAGTAAAGAAAAAAGGCAATAAAAGGCACAGTTGTGGCTAAAGCTAGTTGGTGCCATTCGCGGACCAGATACACCACAATAGATAATAAAATAAGAATGAAAGTAAACATGACGTTGATCAAAATTGACATCAACGTTCGATGATTAGGACCAACTAATTCAATAGCTAATGAAATAATAACAGAAAAAAAAGCAAACTTCAAAAGTTAATTCACGCTTACATGATACTTTGACTTGAGACATAATTTTATAGATTATTATACCCAAAATGAATAATCCCTTAGAGAAAAACAAAATTGTATACGACACAATTTTAATTAAATAATAAATTGAATATAAAGCTAAGCTCCGCATTTACACTCAATTTAATTAAGTTACACGTTAAATTATTAAGTCTTTGCTGTCAATTAACAATTAAAGTTCGTATTACATTACGCCTAATTCATTCAGATTGTCTAAAACATCAATTTAAGTGTTAAAGCTGGAGCACAATTATTTACTGACTGTGCACCGTAAAATCAAATCAATGTGCCACTCGCAAATTGCCAGTGTACCGTACATAATTCGCGCTAAAATTAAGTCTCAAGATAAAAATGTGTTTAAAGTAAGATAGTCTTTTTCTTACCTAGTACAAAAGGTGAAGCAACAACAGCGGGTATCGCCAAACCGTTAAAAAACCTTAACGTAACCCAGATGGGATAATTAGGTGCAAAGGCGGTGGAAATCCCAAACACGGATAAAATAAACAAAAAAATAAAGAAAGTTGGACGGCGACCCAAACTGAAATACAGCACCCATTAAAATCAATAATAATTAGTGTGTCGGTAATATTCACCCACCTGTCTTGCATATATCCGCAGAAAACATTTCCAATGAGTCCTCCGATGGAAAATACAGATAACGCCAACGGAACTAGAAGCTCTCTACCGCAAACCAAGTCCCACTGGAATAAAGGAAAACGGCAAAAATAAATACAAATTTCCGGTAAAAGAAAGTTATTTTATACAACTGAATATGCAATTCAACACGACTGGGGAGAGAAAGTCGGAGTCAGCAACGTATAAGATCCACAAATTGTGATCGGGGGACAGTTACCCTGTCATCATGTTTTAAATTTTGTTATGAATAATAATCTAATAATGTATCATAATGGATTAACGGAATTCTTGTAAGATTATATGTCATAAAGCATTTTATAAGTGCGCAGTTTTTAATAAATCCTGTCCATGTTTATTTAAATCTTATTTATTAAACTACTTTTTTAAAAAAAAAAAAAAAACGGACTTTATAACATTATGAAAAAGAAATTATACCAAACTCCAGATAAAAATGAAATTTTTGCTGTATTTTTTCGAATGCTTTTTTAAAAAAAAAAATCAAATACGGGTACGACATGAAAAAAAGGTTAAAAAGTCAAAACCCGCATAAAACTATCAAAAATAATTATTTTAGATATGCAGTAATTATATGGGTACCGATAATAAAAAAATTACACTTTAAAAAAGCAGGCAAATTAATAAACGTCAGAAAATACGGAATTACTACGCCTACAAAATTGCTCATTTCCTCTTCCGTTTGTTCGGAATAAAATTGTACCGGTACATGACATTTGTGTACACAAATAACCCTATTCAATTAAGTAATTTATCGTTTGTTGTTGTATAATTTCCCTGCGGTTCCATTAAATAAAATTACTGCATTTCAATCAATATTTAACTCTCGAATTGAGTTTTTTTTTTTTTTTTAAATTAGAAATTAAAGTTTTCATCATTTTTTTAAAAAAAAATTTAATGGCTAACAACTTCTAACAATAAGTATAACAAAAAAAAAAAAAAAAAAAGATTGCTATCTACAACCTTTAAAAAATTATGGGAAGCAGAATAAGCAAAAATCTTTCGTCATAAAAAAAAAAATTCCAGAATGAATAGTTTCGAAATCGAATCGATATCTCACGTATTGTATTTTTACATCATCAGCAAAAACATAAAAAAAAAGAAAATTGTTCTCTCATATAGCATTACAAATCGTTAATTTCCTGATGTTCATCCAGAACTTTTTTTCCCTCTCAACGTCGATTATTAAACACGAAAAAGCATCTTCAATCTCTGTCAAATTAATGCGCGTGCAGACACGTAATTACATACGGAAATGCGAGCAAAAAAAAAAAAAATAAAACAACAAGCAATAAAAAAGAAAATAGCAGCTGACCATGAAATTATCATCTTCAATATTTTAATTCCCACATTTAACTGCAGCTATTAAAAATTTACATATACTGTAATATAATAACTTTAATCTCAATACGGGAAAATACCATAATACTGTATGATGGAAGAAAAAGTTCCAATAGTAAATAAAAAAAATGAATGCTCGAAGAATAGTAGGCAACGACATGTCTCGAGTCAGACGAGGAAGATCGATATGAACTCTTTCGAAACAATAAATTCGGACAAAGGGCGGTTAGATTTGCAATTTTTTTTTTATATATATTTATTTTGAATTGTGAATTCAACCGTACACTTCCGGTATATTCTTCCTTCCCACTTTTCGGATGAAATTCTTAAACTCAATTTAATGCGAATAACGCGCTTCCAAATAAAAATAGGGGGAAGAAAGAAAAAAAAAAATAAATAAAAACAAAAATCTTCAATACAATCATCCTCGATTTTCCTGCAAACAAATAAAACCACTTTTCGACGCAAAAACACCCAGTAACTGACCCTTGAATGACGAATGGATTTAGGAAAATGACCGATTCACTGCCTTTTATTTATGAATTTTTAAAGAATAAGAATATCGATCTTGGCAATAAACACCATCCTTTTTCTCCCAACTTGAAATATTTGAATATATAGAGTTTGAAACGCATTTCTGTCCGAGTTGTAAAATTTTCCCCCGTCTGCACTTTCAACCGTTAAGTGTGTTGTTGTCTGCGCGCATCAATATGTTCGTCGCACCATTAAAACTATACACTTTACCTAAAAATATTTCCCGTCGCTTTTATTCTAATGAAAACTATTATACGATAACAGCGCAAAGTATTTATTTGCTTTTATTTCGAGTTACACGACTCAACTCGCTACAGTGTTATCAATAATATGGAAATAACAATTTTACTGAAACCTAAAAACACGCCTTAAAAACTCCTTTTAAGTTATCAAGTGGCGTATTACTCAAATAAAACCAACTCGCAAACCCATTTCAATAAAATAAATATAACTCTAAAGAAAGAAAAAAAATAATACAGTAGTAATAAAAAAAATGTTAAAAAAAATGCAAGTTTTTTTCAAAAATACCTCATAGATCACTTTTTTAAAATACTGTACATGTACCGGGTGTCCGAGAAGGTAGCCTACTTAAAAACTCCTAAAGGTTTTATTGCAAAAATAATAATTATTTTGTTAATTATTTAAAAAATATAAAGCTTCATAAAATAATCTTTCAATGTTATTAAAGCAGTATTATGCTACCTGTATCCGACAATAACGTAATAACAATGAAACCAAAATGCCACAACCATACTGCAACACAGACATTCAATATGCGCAGCATTTGAAATTAATTCTAAATTGTAGTTGAACGCTCAGTTGCATCAACTGCATTGGTTTTAGAGCATAGACAACATTGTAACTTTCAGAATTTTAAACGTAAATAATTTTGAAACAACTTACTAAAAAATCCATATTTTTTTAAAAAAAATTTTAATACACGTATTCCAATAAAAAGTTTAGCATGAGAAACTGTATTTATGAAAATCATCATTTTTTTAATTTTTTCAAATTAACAAAAGAATTATTTTTTTTTACAGTAAAAACTTTTTGAGTCTTTTTAGAAAACGGCACCATTTTTAAATTTAATACCCTTCTATTTAAAAAAAAAAAAAAACAGGCGGAAATAGGAAAGAACTTTCTCGGACACCCGGTACACAGTACAGTACTGTATATTTTTTTTCTATATAAAAAAAATTTCAAATTGTTTCATAAAACTTTCAATACCCGGTACAGTATTTTTTTTTTTATAAATCAATTCGATTTCTGTGAAATCTTTCTTACTTATATTCTATTCTTATAAAAATAAAAGCACAGAAGAAACTTATAAAAATAAAGTCTACTTCCAGCCGATAGCCTAGATGGTAAAAGTAAAAAATTTTTTTTTTTTTTTTGGAGGAAGGACAATGTGTTACACCAAATGAAGTAGAAAGCGGTGTAAAGATAAGTGGTTGAAACGCTGAAGAGAGAGTTGGTACAAAAACAAACAACCAAAAAAAAAAAAACCCCCCATTGCAAATTAAATAATTAAGTTAAGCACTTCAATTCGAATAAAACCAAAATCAAAGTAGATTTTTCAAACTAAATCGGAAACCACACAAATACAAATTTCTACGCATAAATTTATATGTTTTCCATCTTTAATTAAAGAAAATAATTATATCTAAGCTTCTTACGTCATAAAATAACGAAAGAATTTCGTAGGTAATAAATATATAATCCAAACCATTAAAAAAAAAAATGTTTCAATTTAATTAGCCAGCTAAAAAGTGGAAGCTGGAGAAGTGCATCATGGGTTTTGAATGGCTGAGCCAGAAGTTCGTCTTTAATCGATCGGATAGAAAAGCAATGATAAATATTTATACATAGTAGAAGAAAACGCGTATGAAACGTTGAAAAGCTCATCCGAGCGCGTATAAATACGGCAGATGGCGCTGATGGATTTTTAAAGACTCGTAGCGCTTTTACGACGTATCCCCCGGATTCATAGACAAGCCATTAACGATTGTCTTAACCTACTCGCGATTGTCCATACATTTTGTTACGTTGATAAACCAAATGTGACGCCATTTTTGTACATTATCTCATTTGTTACCCATCAACCGCATCACACACACAAAATAAAAAATGGATAAAAACAAAAAAAAAAAAAAAGAAAGAGAGAGAGAGAAAAGAAATATTGCAGAGTGATAAATAAATGATGAAATAATGCGAAGAAATTGAAGCGTGTAAACAAATATAAGAAATTGTGATCGACACGATGAAGAGTTGTGTCACCAGGAATAGCTTCTTCTTTCCAACAAACATATCCCACGGCGTGCCTCTTTCTACAGTATAATATACCCATCGATTCCGCCCACCCTTATCTTAATGCCAAAAACTTCACTCAAAATTATTCCTTAGTAAATAGAGAGCGTGAATTTGCATACAAATGGGATTCGGGTACGAAAGACTTTACGCGCATACATTTTCTAAAACACAAAAACCATTTAAAATAATAAGTCTTCTTCATTTCAAACCCCTCATTTCGACAACTTGACGAAACGAAAAAAAAAAAAAAAACAAAGAAAAAAATTCCTCCGAGATCTCAGTGAATTTCGAGTAAGTTAACAACCGGACTTGGCTATACACCAATACCTCGATATACGGCGCCTTCGATATACGGCCTTTCGCTATAACGGCCTTTATTATTTACGACGCTGTTTCGATTTACGGCCCAAAATCCTCGATATACGGCCAAAAAATTGAGAAAAACTGCAAAAACTTACCGAAAAAGCAAATTTTTTCTGACTTTTTGCAGTGTTTCGATATACGGCGTTTCGCTTTACGGCCAACTTTCACGGAACCAATCAAGGCCGTATATCGAGGTATTGGTGTATATTATTATTATTATATTATCGAATTTTTTGAATCTTTAAATCTCACAAAAAATGGCATTACTGTATTTCTCATTGAATAAAGAATGGCAAAACGAATGAGGAAATATCTTTTCCGCGGTTTCTATTGCAACACATTTGGTGCATGAGAAAATAATAAATGTTGAATAAATTACACAAATGATAAATTTCTACGGTTCACGAACAGTTTTTTTAAATATCACAGAATTGTTTAAGTTATCGTGAATTTTCTATTCAAAAAGCAATTAATAATACAGAAAAACCTGTTTAAAACGAATTGAATGAACGAACAAAACTGTTGGGGACAAAAAATTAAAACAGCTCTAAGCCGGAAAACCTGTCTAATTCGGAAACGGAAAGCGTTTTGAGTACCAAAGCAATAATAAACACTGCTTAAAACGGAAAAAAAAAGAAAAAGAACGTAATCTGTACTTTTTTTTTAATTAGAAAAAGTTAAACTCGTTGAAAGACATGAAGAAGAAAAATTGTTTGCTAAAAACTTCAATGCAAGTGTTCGAAATGGCGCCCCCATCCGCTAATTGTAGCAAATTATGTAATAATGAAGCGCCGAGCTTGTGAGGCACTAATCTTTATTATTTTGCGGAAAATATTTTCAAGAAAATTGTCTTTGTGATGAGAAAATTTTTTTTGTAAACATTTTTTATGTAAAAAGATTTTTTTTGTGAAAAAATTTTTTTAGCAAAATTATTTTTGAGAAAATTTTTTTAGCAAAAATTTTTTTAGTGAAAATTTTTTTTTGAGAAAAATTTATTTTGAGAATTTTTTTTGGTGAAAATTTTTTTTGGGAAAAATTTTTTATATGAAAAATTTTTTTGACAGTTTTTTTTAAAAAAATTTTTTTGCTCAAGAAAAATTTTTTATCCAGGATAAATTTTTTATCAAAGAAAGATTTTTTATCCAGGAAAAACTTTTTATCCAGGAAAAATTTTTTATCCAGGAAAAGTTTGTTTATCCAGGATAAATTTTTTATCCAGGAAAATTTTTTTATCCAGGAAAAATTTTGTATCCAGGATAAATTTTTTATCCAAGAAAAATGTTTTATCCAGGAAAAATTTTTATCCAAAAAAAATTTTTTATTCAGGAAAAATTTTTTTTCAAGACAAATTTTTTATCCAGGAAAAAATTTTTATCCATGAAAAATTTTTTGTCCAGGAAACATTTTTTTTCCAGGAAAAATTTTTTATCCAGGAAAAATGTTTTATCCAGGAAAAATGTTTTATCCAGGAAAAATGTTTTATCCAGGAAAAATGTTTTA
>JAQGAY010000316.1:0-31780 GCA_034698085.1 Polydesmus angustus | reverse complement strand
TTATGAAACTTGCTGTTGGCGGGAAATTAAAATTTTGCTTGGGTAAAAAATACCCAACCTCACCGGTTACGGGTTAACTTGCAAAATTGGCCGACTTAATTTAAATATAATATATTATAATATAAAACACTTGTAACACATTTATATTGCATTTTTAAGAACTACATTAGAAACATGTAATTACCGTACGCCGCACATTTTCTTTTATTTATGTGTCGCTAAAGCTATTACTTCTGATTATTTCTATTCGATGTTTTCAAATAATATTAAGTTTTACCATTTTTATAGCAATTTTCATTGTTTATGAAATTACTATCATTATGAGCTAACGTCACCTAATAACTCCTTATTAAGAGATAATTTCTGTTCGTTAAATAAACGTTGCAGATCTTCTAGCATTGTACTAGTTTCATTATTGATTGGGTTTTATAAATACTATAGGAGGGAAAAAATAAGAAATACATTTTAAATTCAATAATTAAGAAAAAATTGCTCGTATTATATTTTAATAAGTGTTTAATAAAATGAGAAAAAAAGATTGCATCTTTTTAAATATCGTATTTTATTGAATATTTTTTTAGTGCGACGAAAAATTCAGATAGTTATTAAATAAATTTAAATTGAAGTTGATATCTTTTTATTTTATTTTTTTCAGAAAAAAGTTTACTAACATTTTGTTTTTAAATTGAATATTATCCTATTATTAATTTAATTTGATGTTGCCGTGTGATATCGCCTTAGGAGTTCTTTTTTTTTTTCTTCTTCTTCATTTGTAGCCCAATATATTGCATTGTTTTGTATGAGTAATCAATGTGAGATGCGATGTGCGATCGATTGCACGGCTATAGTAGTTTCTGTTCCATTTTTATTGCAATTTAGTTTGTTGCCGCCGTTTTTATCTAATAACGAAACTTATGTAAGCGAGTGATTGAGAGAGCGAATGTTGCAGCTGCGAGTTGTTGTTTTTTTATGATTTCGCCGTCATGACAACGTTTACGAGGCGACATTTTAAATTTAAATATTATTCCCGCACTTTTATCGTTATAATATGTACGGTACGATTGTAGAAGAAATAAATTTAATAATTAAACTGGCGTAGCGATTGTATGGGCGGAAGAGGTGGCCATAACAATATCGATTTTGATTGTTATTCAAAATAACGTCCAACTTACTATCTCAGCTCCCACTACTCAAAAATACCTTCGTAAATCAAACGCAGATTTCGCATTTGTAAATCATTTCAAATTATTATGTAAATAAAAATTAAGATGAAAGGGAGAATGAGATAGGAGAAAAAAAATGAATCGTTCTCTCACTCACTCATTCCCTCCATCTCTTTCTATTCACGTACTGCATTGTCTGATAAATATTTTATGAAGAAAGATGGAAAAACATTAAGATGATACGTTTAGCGTAGATGAAGGTCGTTAGAAATAAGTTTACTTGTAAGTCAACTCGCGTCAGATTAGCATAGAAAGTAGCTATCGCGCATGCGTAATAAATATTAATTTCGTTTCTTCCTTTGAAGTTTTTTTTTTTGTTGTTGTTGTTGTTGCAACGTTTAATCAATAAACTTTAAAAAGTACAGTATTGTTTTCTACGGTAGAGGGATTATTTTCGCGAAGTAATACAAAGTCAATAATAAATGTCTTATCTAATTGAGAAACAAAATACACCAAAAAGAGCTTATTTTCAATCTAATCTGCATTTTGCTTTTAAGATGTATTAAAAATGAATCGCTAACTATAATGATAGAAAAGCATTTTTTTGAAACTGTTTCTGTACAATATTGGCGGGACTAACATCAATTTAAACCTATGTTTATCTGAGTTTTATTAAGCTAAACCGTGTATAATAAAATATGGTTATTACTTTTTTTTTGTTGATTTTTCAGAGATTTACAAAACTCAACATTGTATCTAATAAATGCCAATTTGTAAAATACAGTGAAACCCGGTTATAGTGCGATTCAAGGAACCGAAAAAAATTAGCACTATTAAGGAGAATCGCATTATATCCGGAAAATGCTAAAAATGTAATTTAAAGTATTTCTTTAGTGAAATGAAACATTTACTAAAAAATATTTTTTTATATAATTTTTTTGACTTTTATTTACATACATACTGTAATTGGCTCGATGAAACTACCCAAAAAGTTTACAATTTTTAAAATTCCTATACTGTATTTGAAATTAAAAAAAGCTTATTTAAGTGGAGGGCATTATAAGCGGGCTTATTATACAGACTTAGACACACAGACTACAGACCCGAGTATGGTCGCACTATACGCGGGTTTGCACTATAAGCGGGCGGTCTTTGAGCTGGTTTTTTTTTTCAGCACATGCTCCAATGACGTTGTCCAAGGGACCGAGCAAAAATCGCACTAGATGCGGACGCACTGTAAACGGGTTTCACTGTACAGTATATAAATTATCATTTGACATCTGTAGTGAACAATCTTTGTTCTAAAATATTAATGCGTATTCAAAAAAATAGATTTACGATTTTTGAAATTTCTATCATTTCCCGCTTTATTTATTTTTTTTAAAAAAAACGTAGTTAGGATGGTCAAGATAAAAATTATAATAAAAATCAAATTCATATTCAGTAAACGAAATTTTCTACCCCAAAAAGCGCGCGTATATGCGGCCAAATTTTAATTTAAATTTAAACATGGCGAAATAATTTCAATACCACCGGTAATGTTTGTACCAAATTGCAGCACTCTAAATCGAAAACTCAGAAATATAATAATAACAATCTTATAAAGGCCAGACGGAATAATATTCATTTCTTTTTTTTTTTTTCTTTCTTTTCGTAGTTATCGATTTAAATATTCTCTTTCGCAAACAAAATTTCAAATCTAGGATTCTAGGTTATCAATCTCTCTTTCTCTCGAAAGAAAGAAATGTAAACCCGACGCCGGTCTACCTACGTAGTGAAAGTAATTGACTTAAGTATAGAGCAATCAAAGTTTCGAGACTTATTTAATCGCGGAAAAAGCGATTAAAAATTTTTCTTAATTAATTTTTGTCCTCGAATTTAATAAAGCGCGAAAACGAATCCCGACGTTAAGGAACGGAAGTTGTTGCGGTGCGAGTGTAACCTGAGTTAATTCCGGTCTTAATCCTCTCTTCAAGCTTATTTAATCCACCGCGCACTTAATACCCACAGCGCGCGACTCGTGCGACGAGAACGTGCGCGAGAAAGCAAAACTGCTAGCCGCATCACCTATACATACAGTACCTCGCTTTTCCCCCGCCAAATCTTCACGAAAAAGGGATGGATGGGGGGGAAAGAGTTTTGGTTTCGGGCAAATGGCCAAAGTGGCTCGACGCGAGGAAAAGATTTATATCTTATCTCGCGCGCAACCAGCCCACGTGACCTTTTTATAAGAAAAAGAAAGCCAAAAGGGGTTAACTCACTCACTTTCACCTTTAACGCCATGTTTTATCATTATTGTAATAAAAAGCTAGGGTTTTATCAGTTTCGCTACACCAGCGCCATCTAGCAAAGACAACAGCATTGGGGAGTGTGATGGGGATGCAGGGGGAGAGATTGGGGAGTAGGTGGAGTGAGGTGCCAATTATGAGGCACTGCCGGTTGTGAGCACACAAAACGTTCATTAAACACTGAATGAGACGTGGTGAGTGCGGAGGGATGTTGTGGGTTGGTTGGTTTGTGGTAGGGAGGGACCGGAGTGTTTATTATATTGAGAAATATGGCCTTCCATACATACCACTAATACAAGTTGACTACAGTGTGTTTACAAACTTATATCTCCCCCTCGTAAATTACAACGCGTATCACTCGCTCTTTTATCCTTTGGGCGAATTTATCTAACGCGCAACTGCGGGATTAAATCAAAAAAAAAAAAAATTCTTACAGGGATCTAATTTAGACATAAGAAAGGGACTAGGAGAGGGGAAAGTACTATATAGGCCTACAGTGAAACTCCAATATTCGTCATTAATCCGTTCCACAGAAATTGACGAATAGCAAAAATTCTGTATATCGAACACATTTTTCCAATAGGAATACATTAAAAATGGTTTAATCCGTTCTCAGCCATTAAATTTGCATGTATCTTTAGGAGAAAGCAAAATAACCCAGAAATCTTTGCAAAAATATTTTAATTGTTTATTAATAACATAACTTGTTTTGATGTGCTGATGATTTTTCAAACGACTCATTAGCACTCGTTTTTTTTAAAGAATTTTTCAAATTTTGTTTATTTTTGCTATGATTTTTAAAATTCCCACTAATAATGACGATCAGCTGACTGCAAGTGGCGTTAAAAGTGTTCAAATATTGAATCTGCGACGAATTTTTAACAAGAAAAAACATGACGAATTTCGAAAATGACGGATATTGGTGGGGACGAATATTGGAGTTTCACTGTAATAAAGAAGAAGAGGGGCGGTTCTAACTCGTATTATATTTTAAAACGCTCTCAATAGATATCATTTTTTTTTTTTGGATTAACAATCATTTTTCAGGCGATAAAGTAATGACAATAATAATGGTGCAGTTGTTGTTAGTTTGTTCGTAAACGATTAAAATATTTTAGAAATTAGCATTTTTTGTAGCAGAATGTTTAAAAGTAACAAGCATTGTAAAAGCTATTTAATTTCGTGTTTACGAAAATAAAGACACGTAGCATATCTTTTAAAAACAAAGTTTTTACTTGTAAGATAAAGTTTTTTTTTTTTTAAGGTTTGCATTAGTTTTGTTTCGGAAAATTAAAATATCTAAGGAAAACTTAAAGTACCGTATTGAAATTGTTTAAATCACCATGGTTCTCTATAATAAACGTATAAAAGGCAATCTTTCTGTGCTTTTTTTATGGGGAGTAGTAGGGTATCTATTCAATGTGGACGATGTTTTATTCCGTGTCTTTTGAAACGAAAGTTTTAAATTAGTTTTTATTTTAAAAAAATGAAGAAATAATATCATTAAACGGTAACTATTATACTAACTTGGTGAAGGGATAAAGAGAGATCGAAAACATGGTTTGCGAAGAAAATGAAATAACTTTTTTTTTTGGGTGGATAAAATCGATTGGAAATAGGTATATCGTGTATCAAAAAAATAAAGAAGTTTAAAATATTTTAAAACTGTTTAAAATTTTTTTAATATCGTTTTAAATTAAAACGTACATTTTCATTTTAGTAATAAATAATATACGGTAATTGAAAATCATTAATAATAATTATTGATTGTTAAAAGTCAGTTGACGTAAGTAATTCATTTAATAAAAAAACAAGAAATAAATTTTAGTTTACGAATAGATTAATAAAAATTAATCATTTAGTTAAAAACTGTTTATCAGAAAGACTTATTTGATTAAGGGTGTACTTGTAATATTATTGAAGTACGAGTACAGTTTATTAATGTTATTTTAAATGAGTAACCATCACATCAAAAGAGAAAATAATAATATACCGGTTATAATATTACTTAAGCAAATTAATTAGTTAATAATTTTGGCCATTCGAACAAACATTGATCGCTTGCTATTTTAATATGTTTAAAATGTTAAGCCAATTTTAATTTTATTCATCACAATTTTTATGTTTCATTAATTATTATGCCAACCAAAATAAACTTTTAAAAGGTTTTTATACTTTTGACCAAGGTATGAACGAATGTTTTCTCATTTATGGTTGCTCAAATTTTGGCCAAATCTTGGTTATGATATTTAATTTATAGGCTACCGTATTGATATTTGTATAAATTATCCAACACGAGCTGCTGTTTAACCAAATTATCCCCAATCACTTTGCTTATAGCCGCTAAAAATAAGCTACGGCGTTAATTGAATCGCGCCAAGCAGCAGCAGACATTTTTTTTATCATACGATTCACGAGCATTATTAAATGTTGGGAAACGTAAATTGACATTGGACCTTCACATTTTGATATGACGCGTCGTCTGCTGTAAACTCAATTTACTTTTCTTCCAGAATCTCCACCTCCCGTTTTCATCGAGCGAGCGCGAGACCACTATGTGGTAATAATGATATATATGGTGGTGAGTGAAGCTATTTTAGTCATCTTGACCATAAATAGCCGTACGAGCATTATATTTGCTTTTATGGCCAGTAGGACATTTTTCTCAGCTCGTGTTTCACCTGATTTATGGCGTACGTCGCTCTCTCTCTACACTCTACATTTACAGTAAAGCCTTAGGAACGACAACCGTCGTATACACCCTTCTTTAATCTTAAATTACGCTGCGCTAACGTTGTGATTAGTCTTAGTTAATTAGCTCCGGCAAAAAAAAAAAGAAAAAAACCACTGGGAGCTTTATCGATCTAAGCGGGAGAGGGGAGGAGCATCGATCTCATTTTCCTTAATAAGCACCCTGTGGCGTTTCATCAGTTGCTTGGGTCCTGGCTTTATGGGCCCCCAAGATTGATAAGCAATATAAAAAATGGAAGGAAATATATTATGCTATTTTAAGAATTGTGCGCAGTTCAACAAACCGCGCCATTGCACGATACACCGCACCACATAATAATACAGTAATATTAATATGACAACTTTGCAGAAAATAAATATAAAATACAATGAACCCCGTTTACAGTGCGCCCGCTTATAGTGCGATTTTTGCCTGGTCCATTGGACAACGCCATTAGAACATGTGTTGAAAAAAAACGCTTATAGTGCGCTCCACTTAAATGAATTTTTTTTTTAAAAGAAAAAATTTATTTCAAATATAGAAATTTTAATAATTATTGTGAACTTTATGGACAGTTTTTGCTTGCCAATTACAGTGTGCATGTAATGAAAAGCCAAAAAAATTGGATAAAAAAAATGTTTTTGAGTAAATGTTTCATTTCCCTAAGAAAACACTTTAGTTACATTTTTAGCATTTCCCGGTTATAGTGCTATCCCGCTTATAGTGCGAATTTTTTTTTTTTTTTTGGTCTCTTGAATCGCACTATGACCGGGTTTTATTGTAACTGAAGCATATTTAATTATAATTAACATCTTCAATGTGTGTTTGATTCCCCTTAGGTGATTAAATAGCCTTAGGAAAAATGTTTTCTTTCTTATCGTTTTTTTAATAAAATAAATTTAATGCGCCATTTTATCCATTTCCAAATTGGCATCTGCAAAGCTAATAAATTGCAAAATTCCTTACAAATTTTGGGTTTGTGGGCTTCTAATGCGCTTTTTAAAGTTTTTCATTTCACTTTCGCGATTTTATCAAACTCGAAACCTTTCTTCAAAGAAAATACTGCTCAAAACAAGAGATGACTGATATCATCTCTTTGATAGACTAGTTATAATAAATTCATAAACAAACAATACTCGCGAGTTAAAAGTTGCACTTTGTATTTTAATGAAAGGCCCAGTAAAAAAAAAAGCCAGAAATATGACGTCACTGAGTTGGAGCAATTATTCATTTGTATAATATCTATTTTTTGATTTTGAGGAGGATTGGTGGGTGCAGCTTAAGAGTGATGCGCGAAGGAAGATAAGCAGGAGGAGAAGGAATAAGAGATAGATGGGAGGGTAGGTGGGTAAATTTGGTTTTAAATATGATCGACGGCGATTCGGTGATGAAGAAAAGAAGATTTAAGACCGCCCATTTAAGCGTTTTGAGTGATGAAAAAAGATGGCGGGATTGACGTCACGTGCGGCAAATGACCGCCGCTGTACTTATTTACTCGGGCGTTGGGATTTCGAGTGCTTAAATTTTAGTAGGGCAAGTGCGCGGCGGAGATTGATGAGCAGATATCTTCCGTCTACTACTGGAGGCCATTAACGGAAATGACATATTAGATTATCGAATTTTTTTTTTATTTCGAACGTATTTTTCGGTGTCAGTCGGAGAAGTAGAAATTGTACGTTCTAAGCTCGGAATTAATGCCCCGACATAATACGAGCACAATGCCAACGTGAAATGTAATTTTATTAAAACAGAGAGAGCGAACTTTAAAGTACATCATTCTGGCTTCTGTTGTCTCCCAATGTTCTTCTCAATCCGTTTGTCAAAGCAAAATTTGTTTGGTATCTCAAATTAATTATTTTGTGATTTGTCTCCGATTGGTAATTGCAAATGTTAGCCGAGTTTTCATTTACTTTACTGTTGCTGGTGTTGCATTTGTAGATATTAAGGTGGATTAGTTGAAATTAATTAATTATTATATTATGAAGAATGAATGTTATTTTACTACAGTGTGTCCGTAAATATTCGAAGATTTTAAAAAGCGAACAAACAAATCAAATTTTAATGAAAATGAATTTTTTTTTTTATATTTACATACTACAACACCTTCCATTTAATAATAAAATACAATTTTTAGAATGTGACCTCTACAACTGAGTCGGCACGTAACAATGCGCTCAAGAAAATTTGAGGAAATTTGCATTAATCCTATGGTAGATGCCGGCACGTGCTGAGATGCAGTCGGCAAGTGCAGGCTGGAAGTCCGCAAAAGTTTTAGCCGTCAAAGTGAGCACGTTTACGCGTGCCGACTCAGTTGTAGAGGCCATATTCCAAAAATTGTTTTTTATTATTAAATGGGAGGTGTTGTTGTATTTAAATATTAAAAAATTAATTTATTTTCATTAAAATTTGACTTGTTTATTCGCTTTTTAAAAGCTTCGTATTTTTACGGACACACGTTATAACCCAGGATTAAATTTAGTTCAAGATGGAATAAGAAAAACTAAAAAAAAAAAAATATATTGAATAAATTTTCCAAACTACCGGGTAGAGTCTCTGTGTAGAATGCAGAGGATTTGTATTACTGTATATGGAAACGATTTGTTGTGCTTACTTTTTTGACTTAATAATTAAGCTGCACTAAATAATTAGATGCAGTAATTTTAAAATTAATGTCAAAAGTTTGATTCCATCAACCGGTAATTGGTACTTGTAGGTTTTCACCGATGTTAACGAGTTAACAGATTGTTAAAAGGTGCGAAATGAGCGAGTTTTAATGTTATTCGTGCTAGTTTGTCATTAAAAATGCTTTTGTAGTTACTTTTTTGCGTTTTTTGGCTTAATAATATTCAACCTTCAAGGCTATGAATACGGCAGTTATAGTTTCCATGTAACTACCAAACAAATAAAAATAATCCCTAAAAATGAAGATACAAGTTATTTAAATTTGCAACCCCAAAAAAATAATATATAAATTGAATTTTCAAATTATTAGCCATCGAGTTACTTCCGTAACGTAACCATAGTAACCAAAGTTGAAATTATGAAATATTATAACCTTGATTAACGTCATTTAATTTTGATGGGAGGTACATTTTTCATTTCAGTAGCGAATTAATAAATCATAATAATTATTATTAAAAATGGAAGCATCCTTCAAAATAGTTATCTGCAGTTACGTGTATATTTTATTCATCATGTTTTTTATTAACTACATGTATTTCAAACTTGTAATTATTATTTTTTAAAAATACTCAAATGAAAAGCACCCAACACGATCTAAATAACAAGACGTAAGCGTTCACCTTTAATTATTTCTTTTCGCCTTTCAATTTTAAAAGTAGGTTACAAAATTTCTAACTAAGACAGTCCCCAATTTGTTTGGTTTTCATTTTCATCTTCTTTTTTTATCATCTTGATTTTTTTTTTCCCTTCTTCTTCTTTTTCGTCTTCTCCTCCTCTGGTAATTCTCGTTTTTATTTTCGAATTGGAAGTGAATTCCGACTTTCCTCATTTTTTTTTTCACTCTCTCTTCTTTCTCACTTTTACTTTTAGGTTACAAGAAGAACAAATCTCAATCGGCGATGCTGCGATAGATAGCGCGAGGGATGATGGGGGAGAAAGTGGTGGTGGATGGGAGAGGAGAGGAGGCTGATGCTGGAGATAGGAGGGGTGAAGGGGAAGATGGCGACGGGAAAGGGAATGGAAAATGGAAATTTGTCATTCTGGTAAGAAGAAAAAAAGGGAGAAAAAGACAGAAAAAAAAAAAATAGGAGAAAACGAAAGGCGAATAAATCTGAGTCGGAATGCGATGAACACTTTGCTCGATTTGAAAAGTATTCCTGCCAGTGCCTGCACTAGATGTATGCACACGCGCGTACGCACGTACACGATATGCATCGGCTCGTGAGTCCAATCGGATCGCCAAAGACAATGGCTTTCCGATTGACATAGAAGCCGAACAAGGAATATATTATGAAATAGCTAGATAGTGACGCACTGGGACGAGATATAAAGTGAACCTGGTTTCTCAATTATTATTGAACGCTATTCAGGTAGGGGTGGTTTTGTGTGTCGGCCTATTTTTTTTTACTTAGTTTTTCCACTCAAACAAGGTTTTGTATAAGACTTGGAATGTTAAACAATACAAAATAATTTTTTTTTTTACTTTACTGTTGTCATATACATGTAAAACCGTTGTATGTAAAACTAACATTACCGTACAAGCATAATTTTTTTCTTTAATTGTTAATATTTTTGAATAAAAAATGGACAACGAATTTCTTGGTGAACAATTAAAATATCAGTACATGTGTACCACTTTTTTTAATAAAACACTTTTTAAACATTACAGTATTTAGCATTTTAATTGGATGTTGTTAATTACTGTAGTGCCAAATTAAGCTTTCTTGGGTCCTAGCAAAAAATTTTTTTTAGGTCCCCTGCTTTACTCATTGCAAAATGTTTTTTAACTAATTTTACGCACTACTTCCCGTCAAAAATTAATTTTTTTAGAAAAGCTAACATTTATTTAAAAAAGAAAATATACAAATGTTTTAGGATATTGAAGAAATTTTTTGTAATTCGGTAAATTAACAAACTTTTCCATTTTTTGGGGGGCAAAATTAGTTAGGCAAAATGGGAATTCTTAAATACTGTAAATGCGGGCTCTAGACATTAAGTTTGGTCTTAAATGACTAAGGGCGGTATACACAGTCGTTCCTTAAAGATAAGGGAACATTTAAACTAGTTTTTGTATTCAACGTGTATTCAATATGAATACAAAAACTGGTTTAAATCTTCCCTTAGGGGACCCTTATTTTTAAAGGACGACTATGTATACCGCCCTAAGCCGTGATCAAGCTATGTTGTTAATTTTAAAACGAAGCTTGCATTTCAACACATTTTATTTGCCGCTCATATTTAAATCTACGAGTGGAGTACATGTAATTAATTTTCTAAATTGTTTGGAAATTGTTGTTAAACAGAAACAACAACATTCGCGTATAATACGTTGCACTGAAACTGATTTAGGCTACACGAAAACTGAGAATGTAAAAAATTATTTCTGTTCGATCAGCCGGAAGCTAAATAATAAAAAAATAAAAATAAAAATTAGCGCGATGAAATAATCTTAAAGTGATTTCTTCTTTAATTTTTACCTTTTAGCATAGCTTTTAGATTGTACCAGTACCTAATATAATAACAGCCTTTTCTGCGTAATTAATTTAATGAAACCGTTTCTAAAATATTTCGGATAAAACTCGAATCTTTCTAATCACGCTCTACCGTTTTGAGCAAATAACTCTAGAGGGGGAGAAAAAAGTTTGTTTAGAAAAGCGAAGACGAATAATTCAAATTCATGATTGTCGGCGGCGGTTTCATAGCCGAAAAGACTCGATCTTAAAAAGGAAAAGGAAGAGGGGAGGGATGACGTCAAGATGAGTGATCGTAAACTAATTAAACGGAATAGGCAATAAAGGCAATTGTTAAAAATCTTTGCGCTCAAGTGAGCGTGCGCGCGCCCAAACACTTATGACGTCCCTGAAGCGAGTGTTGAAAAGGCGCTTAGTCATTTGTCTCTCCGGGATAGTTTGCTGGCGAGTGTAGGGTAACGGGTTGGCGTGTCTCTTGGTCATTCGCCACTATCGCCCGCCATATTTAATCAACATGAGAGTTGAGGTGTTTAATCAGGCTTATCGTTTGCAATGACTTATTTCATCTTATTCCGAGCGGGTGGGCGGGGCTGCAGGAGAGGTCAATACAACAATTAGCCGCGTGGAGCGAGATAGAAAATGGCGGGTTGCGTCTACACTGGCTGCGCGATTTTTATTCATTGCTTTCTGCTAATTTGTTATTCGTCAAGTCAAGCGATTAATTAAGCTTTGTTATTTAAGTCCGATGAGTTTTGCTTTCCGTTCGCTCGGCGTCGACGGAGTGAAAGATGAAATGGGCGGAGTTAACACTTGGTACGACTTAAGCCTACTTCCGCCACTATTAATTTTTTTTTTTTTTTTTTTTGGTATATATTTATTATTATTATTCAGCTTCTCATTTGGTTAATGAGACTGCTGCACCTTTTTTAAGCGCTCGAACGATACGTACAAATACAGTAAAACCCGATTATAGTGCGATTCAAGGGACCAAAAAAAATTCGCACTGTAAGCGGTTTCGTACTACTGTATATCAGGGAAATGCTAAAAATGTAATTTAAAGTATTTTCTGAGTGAAATGAAACATTTACTCAAAAATACTTTTTTTATTCAATTTTTTTTTTTTTTTTGGTTTTTTTACATGCATACTATAATTGGTACGAAAAATAGGCTCAGAAAGACCACAATTTTAAAAATTTCTACATTTTTAAAATTTTTTAAAAAAAAAATTTCTACATTTTTAAAATTTTTTAAAAAAAAAATTTCATTTAAGTGGAGCGCACTATAAGCGGGCGCATTATACAGGCTTTTAGTCTCTGGGGACCGAATTATGGTCGCAATATAAGGGGGCGCACTTTAAGGGGTTTTTTAACCCATGCTCCAATGGCGTTGTCCAAGGGACCGGGCAAAAATCGCACTATAAGCGGGTTTTACTGTAGTTGAAGCGACGGTAGAGATCGCTTGCTCTATTATTATTATTATTATTCTTCTTACTTGGCGGATTAAAAATAAGATTGATAGTCTCGAAACCTATTTTGAAATAACCTTTTTCTTTAAACGCATTTTTAATATTGTTCTAATAAAATATTTGAAGAATTTTCTATTTGAAATAGAAAAGCGACCGAGAAATTCTTGTTAATTTAAGCTATCTGATTTATGAAGGAGATTATGGTTGTCTTTATGAATGCGTATATTTTTATTAGTTACGAGAATGGAAAAAAACAAAAAATAGAATTTGACGCGAAATCAGAGATTCGTGTTTTCTTTGAAAATAATTTTATTAAATGAATGAATAAACAATAAATAAAAATAGAATTGCAAAAATGTTAATGAAAATAAAAATAAAAACATTGATTTTACCGAATATGATTTTTATCTACTCCGTCTTAGAAGATTAAATTTAATGGTAGCGCTAGTGTTTACAATATTGAAAAGTATATTTTTTTTAGCATTTTATTTGGCGCCATTGACAGATTTTAAAAAATAAACGATAATCTGAAGAGAAATTTTTAAGAAAGGAAACAAAATGCATTTAATTATTAATGTTATAATTATTTTAATTTATAATTTCCATAAATGCAAATTGTAAAAAAAATAAATTATTACAATAATAAATATTACTGTACAACTTAGTTATGACCGTTTGGGATGGAACATTACTTTGGGTGTAACGTCATTTTTCGTTAATCCCGTGGCAACGTATATGCATTCCTCTTATAAGAGAACCTTATTATGGCGTCAAGAAAATGCGTTAATCTCGGTTATAGAGTTTTAAAAAAGTCAGAACACTGTCTTTTTTTAACATCTTTTTGCAAATTTTGTTTCAATATTGGACTAAATTTAATGACTTATTTTTTATTTCTTTAAAAAACAGTGAAAAAAAATATATTTTAAAATCTGGTCTAGTCTGTCTAGATACTGTAAGTGCAGTAGGTCAATCTAAAAATAAAATGTAATGTAGAAATAAGGGTTACTTAAATTGATGCCAATTATTATATAATTATACAGTATGTAAGTAGCATAATAGCAGTAGTATTGAAGGGATTAGACGGTTGTTATAAATCTATATATTACAAAATATTGCGCGAATTATATTATGTTACTAGTACTCAGAAGTAAATAAACTCGGATATAGCGTTATAATTTTTTGGAGACGAATAGGGCTTTCAATGTTGTTATAACCGAGTTTTACTATAGTTAAAAATAATGAATTTATAACGCAGTAGTGTTTATTAAAGAAGCTTACTTTTAACTTATTGTTTTTTCTCTAAAATAGTTTTTAATCATTATTGTGGAATTAAAATTTAAATAAATATATTACTATTGTTTCGACAATAATAATTATTTCTGATAGATACAAACAAAATCAATTAACTTAATTGAATTGAAATTTGTAAAATACTGGTAGATCAAAATATAATTAAATATTGAAATAATAGAAATGTTCTACAGCGCTAACTTTAATTATTCTATTTTCCGAAAGAAAAAAAAAAGTTTGTTTAACGGGAAATTCATAAAAAAAAAAAATTATTAAAAGCAATTTAAAAGGTTTGAAAAATCGTCTAATAGCAGTGACTAATTTAAAAGTTATAGCAATAAAATACCACTAGTGGTACAATCATTAATATTTGAGCGAAATAATAATTTGTCAATGCGGCATTCAAAATGCTACGTTATATTTTTGTTTCAGGTTTTTGCGGCAGAGTTTAAAGGTCGTACAAGTTGTGACATAAATATTTATCGTACTAATAATTTGCGATGTTTTTATTTTATTTTTATATTCGGTCGTCTGCTCTCCCATCTATGCATCCGCCATTTTCCACTTCCTCCTTCGTACACGCGACGCTTGCTTTTACTCGCTTTTCATCGTCGTTTCTACAGTACTTTATTTTAATATACGGCCACTTTTTATATTTTTATGTACACACGAGGCGAACTTTATGTACTTCTTTTTCCTTCGCGCACCGCTCCTAGGGCTGTGTAGGGGCGCGCGCGAATCCTTGAAAAATGAAAGTTTTTGTTGTAAAAACAAGTTGCGTGTTGAGATATTTTTGTAAAACGACGCCAACGAAATTTTATACCGCGGTTGACGTTTGTTTTATAGCTCCTCCTTCCACCCGCAAACACTACCCACCTTCTTTATTTTTTTATATTTTATTTAGGGGCGCGCAAGTGAGTGAGTGAGAGATATTTCACTTAATATAAAAAAAGAAGGCGATTAGATATTATACGAGCTTTAAGCGGAGTTGGGAGGGTAAATGTTTATGAACTGCGCTTGTGACGTCATTTCGACCGGTTAGATAAACGTTGTAAAGAAAAACAAGGTAGGAATGGGGTAAGGGGGGAAATACTGCGGCGTGAAATTTCCACGCACACAACTTATTGACTATATTTCCGTTCACAGAAAATGCAAAATGACCATTATAAAAGTAAAATAAATGCTTTTATTTCCTACTTCATTTTATTCAATAAAAAATGCGTTTTTCAGTTTTTTGTAAAGATTGTAATAGAAGAAATTATAGAATTTTAAAAATATTTACGTTTCTACAGTTACCTATAGTGAAACGGATAACGTAGCTCTTATATCAAAATAAAAAGGGATAAAACTTCCATTTTTTTTTTTTTTCTATTATTAATTTCATTACTTAACTGTATTTTATCATTTTTAAAAGCTATTATTTTTTACATTTGTATTTAACTATGTCACAAAGTGCATATGTTTTCATATCACTCAGCATGTGAATATTGGATTTTTTATATTGAAAAGTACTTTAAATTATTTGCAAAAACTATACAGTACATGTACAAGAATGACCGTAAAAAATGATAAATACGCTGTATTGCAATAGAAAAATCGGATGTACTGTATTAGGTAAATTAGCTGCACTTTTTAGTTTCTTCTAAATAGGTACAACTTATAACGTGTGTCCTTAAAATAACGAAGCTTTTAAAAAACGAATAAGCGAGTCAAATTTTCATGAAAATGAATTATTATTTCTTATATTTACATTAATTAATAACTCCCATTTAATAATAAAATACAATTTTTTGGAATATCACCTCTACAACTGAGTCGGCACATGTTAACGCGTTCAACGAAATTTTTAATAAATCTGCCGCACATGCCGAGACCCAGCCGGCGCATGCCGCGATCTAGTCCGCAGGTGCACGGTATAATTCCGCAAAAGCTTTAGCAGTCAATGTGAGTGCGTGAACGCATTAACACGTGCCGACTTAGTTGTAGAGGTCATACTCCAAACATTGTTTTTTTATTATTACATGGGAGGTTTTAATTAATGTAAATATAAAAAAAAGAATTCATTTTCATTAAAATTTGACTTGTTTATTCGTTTTTTAAAAGCTTCGTTAATTTAAGGACACACGTTATAAGATATAAAAATTTGTGTTAACTTTCCAAAGTTATTTAAAACAAGGAAATACTCGTTTAAAATATTTACGCGGTTTTTTATTTAGATTTATATCGTAAATTTGATTTTGCGGCAATTAAGTCTCGAGTCATACATCCGAAATGAACTTAATTTGCGCACTTAATAATAATGATTAAAATAAGAAATAGATAGGAACTAGGGTTGGGCTAATTAGCATATTTTCGAATATAAAAGCTTGGCAAAATTAAGTTTTTTTGGAGGTATTAAAATTCTAAAGTGAGAGATTTGGAATGGTAAAAAGGGTCATTAAAAGTCGTTTTTAGTCAACCCCTAAAACTCTCATTGCTGGCGTAAGACGGCTATAAAGATTTAACTGATATTTCAAACCGCGCCAAACTCCGCTCTATTCGTTCCAATATTATTATCTGCGAGCATTAATTGACTGTAATTAGTGTGCTAATTACGTATTCCACTCCTTTATATCTATTTTTTTATGATTAAATAAAAACTAAAGATAAACTTGCAAACTTCTTTATATCCGCCAATAAATAATTTAAATAAATAAGATAAATATTTTTTTTTTGTTGAAAAAATCAACTGATCCCTTCATTAATTATTTTCATTGTATTTCTTATATAATGTACAGTATATTTTTTGAAGAAAGAAATAAAAAAACGAATTCTTTTGTTGAGCGAAGCAATTACGCACGTGCAGAGTCAGCGTTGACTCGGTGAATACAAAAATCATCAATTATGCAAAGCGCTATAATTTTCTATAAGTAGACTAAGCAAATAAATCGATAATTACACGGATATATATATATTTAAAAGAGAAGGCGTAATTATCGCTAATCGCGAGAGTCGGAAAAAGTTTTTGAGTTTTACCTGCAAACGAAGCCAATATCCGTGTCGATTGGCTGCTGATGAGGAAGAGGAAACACAAGCAAATCCTTAAGCAACATTTGATCGAAGAAGAAAATCCAAGCATAGATTATGACGTAGTATTATGACATTGACTTGCACGGCACACACTTTCGCACTACCTCCGCACACTGAACGACGAAAACGACGCTATTTTTTTTTTTTTTTGTATTATTAAATTTAATTCGCCCGAGGTTTCACACATCAAATTTTTTTCCGCTTTTTTTCCACTTTTTTTTTTTTGTTGTTTATTTTTTTTAAAGAAAAAAAAAACTTATTGATTTATTTTTTGGATTTTTATTTGTTTAAGCCACAAACAAGTGTTCTCCTGGCTTATTTTAGCGGCTGAATAAATCTTTGAGGAGTGAAGGAACGAGAGAGATGATGAGGGTAGTCGATCGTTGTTGGTAGGGGTATTATTTTTATCTTGGCGCCAAATGATAAACGATGTGCGTTGCGCGAATGTAACAGCTCGAATGAGCGTAGCCCGGCTACAACGCCGTCAAAGACTGCGCGCTACTGCTCTGGCTGGATATTTGAGCGCATGCGCGGTGGAGAGATGGAACTTAAATCCTCCCACGGTGATGATACCTTTTAAGTGTGATGCTATGCTCAGCTGTGGCAGAGAGTATTAACCAATAAGAAGCCAGAGAGAGGAAAATCGGGGAAGAGGATAAAGAAAGAAGAGATGTCCAACTAAGTTAAGTCAAATTTACAAATGTAAACAAAATGGGAAAAAGCAAATTAATAATGTGCTGGCTTCGTTTGTTGAATTAAAAAAAGATAGAGCGAACCACACATTCCCTTGGGACGAGATGAAGTCATAGTTGCGCAACTGTCAATATAAAATTCTAATGATAAATAATGCGCTAGGGGAGAAAAAAAATTTACTTGAAATTTTTAATTAATTTCACATTGAAATATTGCATTAATTTTTTTTAAGCAAGCTTAGTGTACGTAAATAAATGCCACGAAATCTGGCGGGTAAAATATTACTATTTTTGGCTTTCACATACTGTACTGTCATTTATTTATTTTGTGATTGTGGCATCTACGTACTGGTACGTACACGAGACCATAGTTTGAAAGCGCGGGGAATCTTTTATGTTATCTTGAGAGCAAGCAGGAGCAATCTTTATTCATGATGCGTAATGTACTAATGCTTTTGCCCGCATTCAATGTCTTCTTATGTAAAGACACGGTTATTATGTATTATATTATATACTGTAAACTACATGGTTATTTTAATAACAAGGTCCTCCAGCAAAAGCAATTGCCATCGCCAGTATTGTGGCTTTTTTATTAACCAAAAAATTATACAATAAGTAACAATATTGAACTATCGAAAATGTTCTCGTTGTTCTTTTAAGATGTAAAACTACCAAAAATTTGCTCAGAATAATGGCCGAATTGTAAGACGCACCCATTCTACGTTTCACGTTTTAGGAAGAAGGATGAATTTAAAAAAAAACGAAAAGTTGCCAAATGGTGTCATAATAAACTGTTCTACTTGGTGTACTGCACTTATTCTCCATTAGGATTTCCACTACAGTGAAACCTCTCAACGGAGACCACCGTTGGGACCGACTAAAACTGGTCTTCAAATGGAGTTTTTTTTATTTAAAAAAAAAATATTATTATTATGCTATGAATATTTTAATATTATGGTTAACCATTTTTTAAACTTGGATTATGTTACTATAAATTGTAATCAATTATCAAGTGTGTACGGTAGAACTTCTATTATTCAACCACACTCAGATGTTGACCCAAAAAAATCATCATCTGTGGTTTTGAAATAGAGGTCTCCATTAAAAATTCGACTTGAAATAGGTGGTTATGGTCTTGTAATAGAGGTGGTCAGCGTTGGGAGGTGCATTAACATGAAAAAATCGGAGGGAACGTTTTTTAAACTTGTCTCGAATGGAGGTGGTCTTTCTTGAGAGGTGGTTTTGCGTAGAGGTTTTACTGTATTAAAATGTATAGCTATTTTTTATTTCTTTTTGATATATTTCACACTGAACCTGTATGAGTTATTCAATGTTCCTAATTTGTTTACATTTTGCGGTTAAATTTGAGCAGTTTTGACCATAAAGATGAATAGGAGGTCATTTTCGAGCCTCGTTTGTCCACTTTATTAATGGTCTATAAAAGTTCGGCATTAAGTAGCCCAGTGTATTTAGATACGATCTTTCATCTCAACCTCCCTCCTGCCTTTTTCCTTACGCGTGCCGGGTGAGATGGGGGTAGAATTGATGTTGCGTTTGATCGTCGGTGGCGGCGCTTCATAAACTTCTTTTCCTATTTTTTTTCTCCCTCTCCCCCTTCCACCTTTCGTCGAATGCCGCCGTAGATGTCGCCACTTCCATCCATCATCCATCCGTATGTAGCGCGCGCAACGTAACGTAAAAAATTGAGTGTAGAAAGCTATTAATAAATTTTTATAGTCTTAAAAACACGTACAGTTTGTTTTCATTTAATGATTGAAATAATCGATCGATACTATCGTAACGCTGTGTTCGCCCCAATCGATCCTCCTTCTATAAGACGTATGGAAAGAAAAAGAAAGTTAACGTACGGTGTTAGGTTACGTCGCGTGGTGCGGTATGTAACGTAAGGGCAATGATGATAAATGGAGGAAAATAAAGCAAAAAAAAAAAAAAAAAAATTTTTTTTTATCTATTTATCAACTAATATGAGGGTCGAATAGGGTTTGAGTTTTTGGTAGGATAGGGTTGTGAGACGAAATAAAAAAGGGGGATATATGAGGGGAGGGTGGGATTTATTATTGTTGTTTTTATTTTCTGCGCCAACGACGTTATTTCAAACGCTCGACGATTTTTCGACGCCAACGACGACGAAAGGTGAATTTGAAAACGCAATAAATTGCACTCTGATCGAATGTCCTTTCCCCCCACGCCGCTACCCCGCCTACTTTCTACGCGCCGCTTTAAAGAGAGTTATAAAAGGGCTTTTTGGTAGAAGTAGTATCCAACGTAAATCATGTGGGGTCCACGGCACATAAAATTCACTCGTAAAACTTCAAACGCGATCAACTTTTCCTTCTCTTTTTTTTTATATGCGTGTGTAATAATTATGCGCGTGCGCGCGGGCGTCCAGGTTTGTGACGTCACGACGCCCCGGTCCAAAAGGGTCGTGACGTCACGGCGCGGTGTGATGGATGGCGCTTAATTACATTTGCTTTTACGCTCCATCACGTGATTAGCTTTTCTCTTAATTTTTTTTTTTTTTTTTTTGGTGTTTTGTTTCTTCTCCGGATCGTTTATTTGAATGCGGTGAGATAGATGGGGCTCCATACGCGCCCTCTGGTGGCCAATCAAGAAATGGGTGAGGAACGCTAAGAGAATGAGCCTATTTTTTATTTATTCATTTAAGCCGGCTGTTTGCTAGATAGATAGGTGAGAAGGAAAATAGGTGGGAAGGTGATAGGGCGGAGTTTTTTTTTTTTTTTTTTTTTTTTTTTGATGTGTCCGTTGGGTCCCATTGAATTGAAGAGTTAACGTCGACTCCAGTGGCCAATACACTTATACTAAATGAGCTATTCATTTGCTGTGATTCCCTACTTAAACATACGTGGTGAAGGATAGTGTTGAGGTATCATGAATGATGGAAAGAAAAGAAGCTTCCAACATCTTTTTTTTTTTTTTTTTGGACATTTGGATTAATAGACACACTTTGGTTAAACCTTGGATGCCTCACTCTGATAAATCTCGGAGAAAATCTGATTCAGCACATTTTAACTCCGTTCCATTAACATACTTTACATTTTTGTCTGGCTTTTTTTTTACAAATAAAAAAAAAATTAAAACGATTTGTTACGGTACCCTGAAATAATCGAATTTTAAAGTTTATTACTGTAGTGTAATTTTGTAATTCGGTTTGAATGTAAATAATTTATAGACTTTTTCTTTGAAAGTTTTCCCTTCATTTAACTGGAAACGGCTTTTCTATGCGGTGTCGTTATTGCTTCGAATCTTCCATGAAAAAGAATGAACCCTAAATTATATAATGTAATTAAAGTTACTACTAGACTCGGTGGTGCACTTAAAGGAATTCCTAAAGCTGACTGATGTCAAGCGCAACTGAAGGGTTGTAAAAATGTATTAAATTTAATACTTCGCTAGCATTATTTTGACAATAGTGACAATAACAATATATTCTTTATATTATGTTTATTTACGAATTTGTGCGCATATCTATCTTGACATTGTCATTATTTTATTTATTTATTTAGTTATTTTGGTCATAAAAACATCTTTTTAATTTTTGGATTATTTCATTCGTTTAATAAAATTATTTATTTTTGTTTGGTGACTTATTTTAGGAATGCGTATTTAATTTATAGAGGTCTTCATTAATTATTAACCATTTGTAAACAAATTAAAAAGTTTAATTAAATAATAAATTTGTTAGTTAGTTAAAACATAATATAAAATTCACGTTGTTTACTCTCCCGGTACGCTAGTTGCGAATAAATCTATTGCATACTTAGTTAAGTTTTTATTTACAGTTTGCGCTAGTATAATAACGAGTGAGTTGGGATTGCTGGTGTAATTATACAACTTGGATACTTTAACTTGTTTTAACTTTTTAAGTGCAATACGTATTAATGGGCTTAGTGTTAATTAATAAATAATGGGAAATTTAAAGTTTAAAACTTAGATGCTTACTTTTTAATGCGAAAGCTAAAATTGCTACGAACGACACTTTAAGTCTCAAAAAAATAATTATTATTTATTTTGCTCATTTTATTAGCTTTTCAATTAAAATAATTTTTTTATAAGCAGCATTGTTTAGTCTGTAAGATGATCAACTTTAATTAAAACAATGTTTGCATTTAATTCAAAAAATTTAATATTTACTCTGAATTTCTCAAACGCTATAACTATACACGCACCGGTACATTAAATATTATTGTAAAAAGCGCTTTAATTATTTAAATGCATATTTGTTTATTTTTTTAATTTTATTTCTTTCAATGCGATCAATTATTTAATTGAATGCAAATAAATATTTGTAGTTAAGCTTTGCTTTCGATAATTTCGGTATTGTTTACAGCTGCTAACCCAATAATCAGATGGCATTTAAAAGAATAAAAATAGAATTACTCTCGCTTCGCAGTTTGCACATTGCTATATTTTAATTGAAACCGAATGTATTTTTAATTTTAAAAAAAAACTAAAATGTACTAATTTATTTTCCGTTTATTTAGTGCCACATTGCTTTTCAATTTGTTAAATGAAACGTCAAATCCCAGAGAAACCGAGAGAACAAGAGCACGATGATCTTGAGGTAAGCAAATCTTCTTTTATTTTCCTTTAACCTTTTATTTTCTTTTTGTATTTCAAATGTCTCCGTTTCTCTTAAATTAACTAATGACAATCGATATCTGGGATTAGGTTGATTAACGCTATACAAAATCTAAAGCTCTTATTGAAAAAGCAAAGACTATTCAGCGATGTAAAGTGTATTTTCCGTCAATCGAAATTCATTCGAGTGCCTTTATTTAATTGTATATATAGCGGAAGCACAACTTCGTATTGAAATTGTATTTAAAAGTAAATTTGTGAAAGTGGGTGACGGTTGAGTGTGGGGGGAGGGGAGGATGGGTGAGTTGACGCCGGAAGGACCAATCTCACTAAAGTCTAAACAAACGATTTTTCATATATTTCTATACATCAACTCGTCGCGTTGGTTAGTATTAGTACGCGTGTGCGCGTGCGTGTACATGTCTCTGTTTGTACACGTTGAATTGATAAGAACAAAAGGAAGAAGACGTTTTGTTGTTGTTGTTTTGGCCGGAAGCGAATGATTTTTCTTTATTTTATTTTTATTTTTTCTCTACCTATATTGAAAATGATTTTTTTTCTTACGCTCAACGCCTGTGTTTACAAGTGATGAAAACACGTGACCCGATGACGTACAAAGCCCCTCAAATTGATAAATAAACATACACAACTATGTGTAACAACAAACTTTCATTTTATTCGTTTATATATTTTTCTCATCGATTTTTTTTTTTTTTTATTTTTTTTTTTTTTTTTTTTACTCTTGTTTTTCGCTTTTATAATATTTTCTGAAGCGCGTTTTATTTCATAAGGTGAAAGAGAGGAAAAGAAAAATAGGAATTAAATTGCACTTATTAAAATAATTGGCTATCATTGAAAAGCTTAATAGCGACTGTCAATCAATCAAATTATTGATACTAGAAAAAATTATATTGTGTAATTAATTTGGTAATTTTAATCGATTTTTTTTTTCGTTTATTTATTATTACAGTGAAACCCGGTTATAGTGCGATTCAAGGGACCGAAAAAAGTTCGCATTATAAGCGGGAAAGGCTAAAAATGTAATTAAGCCAGTTTTCTTAGGGAAATGAAACATTTACTCAAAAATATTTTTTTATTATATTTTTTTGGCTTTTTTTTACATGCATACTCTAATTGGCACGAAAAAACTGCCCAGAAAATTTACAATTTTTTTTAATTTCTATGTTTGAATTAATTTTTTTTTTTTTAAATTTATTTAAGTGGAGCGCATTATAAGCGGGCCTATTATACAGACTTTTAGTCTCTTGGTACCCAGAGATTGTCGTACATTAAGCGGGTTTTTTTAACACGTGCTCCAATGGCGTTGTCCAAGGAACCTGGAAAAAATCGCACTATACGCGGGTTCGCACTATAAGCGGGTTTCACTGTATTATTATTTTTGCAATGTGCGATGCAATTTTTTTTAAAGAAAGGAAAAATGACATTTATTTTTATCAACTTTTTAAATTTTATTTTATTTTATTTAATAAATTATTTATTTATTTTATATCAAAGTTTTTTTTTTTGATTTGATTTTGAAGTGTTGCTTTGAAATATTTGTGAGTGACCTTTTAGTTTGACCTTTTCAATATCTTCTTTCGCTTTTTTTTTTTTTTTTTCATATTTGACAAAAGGAAAAATGAAATTCGAAGTTTGGGTGGTGGTAAAATGGGTGGAATAAAGAAGTAGGAGGAGCTTGTTCCATCCTACCGTAGCGTGTAGGCCTATGCGCGCGTGCTTACTTGCGTGTTTGGGTTTTACGAAAGGTTATTTTTTTTTTTTTTTTTGAATTTAGGACACTTTTTCGCTCACCCACACTACAAACATTCACCCTCCATCCAGCGAATTTCTTATTTGTTGTTTTTCATATTTATTTATTTTTATTATTTGCTCGTTTGACGTCATTCGAGCGTTTATTACGTCGCTAAACGCCATTTCTCGGCGTAACGTTATGTTGGGAAAGTGAGAGAAGGGGTTTGGGAGGAGTTGCGAGTGTTGTTGAGCTTTCGACTCGATTTGCTCCAATCAAATTCTAAAACAGCCGCTCTTAAAAATGTTTATTTATTTATTTTTTTTTTTCTACGAAAGCTTTGCCAGCGCATTTTTACATAACCGGAAGTAGATTTTTGACCATTATTAAAATATTTGTTTATTTAGATGCGAGCTCTTTGTAAAAATGTCAAGCTATTATAATACGATCTCGAGCACGTTTTCCCGACGCATTTCAACTACACTGTACATTTGTATGCATACTGTAGATTTTTCTCTCTCTTTTTCTCTCGCTCTTTATCTCTCACTCACTCCCTCTGGCGGTGAAAATCATCTTTCGATTTGGGACGCAAGATATGTCTAATAATTGTTGTTGTTGTTGTTCAAGTTGAAGAGCTTTTATCTAATGGACTTTCATTAACTAAATCCCACTAGGAGCGTGTTACGAGTGTAGGTGGCGCTGCTGACAATAAAATACGAAGGAGGAAGTGGAAACGGAGAGGCTAGGCCTGGGATAGAAACGGAAGAGAATGAGAAAGAGCGTGTGCAACCAAATCAATTGTGGAGAAAGAAGAAAAAAAAAAAAAAAAAGCCAGAAACCCGGTACTGTTAAATCTATCACACACGCGTACAAAGCGTAGGGCGATTTTAGCGCCAACTGTCGGGCGAATTTTTTATTTCTCGGTCTTGTGTCAATAGAAAACGGATCTCTTTTCTCTAACTGAAGGCACTTAAGTTCCTTCACTCAACATGCAACTATTGTCTTCTATCTGATTTACTTTAATTCCAGTAACAGACTGAAAGATGGCGACCCATCCCGTCTCATTGTGTGTGTGTGTGTAAGCGCGCGTCGGCCTGTACACGCTATACTAGCGCCGCGCCGCCATTGAGTTGTTTCAACTGGATAAATATTTAATTTTGGAAGGAAATTAAATCTAACCTTAAACATTTTGTCATCATCAAGTTTCTTCCGCTCTTCACTCTTGTACTTTTTCCGTCTCTTTCTCCCGTATCAATAATCCCCCCTCTGCATCACCCTACCCTTTCTTCTCGCGTTTCATTCCGTAAAAACAAGCGCGTGGAAGTGGAGGGAAATAAGAGCCAGCAGAAAACAAATTTGATTTGAATTAAAAAGAATGATGGCAAATAATGACGTCATCGCGATCTTTGTTTTTCCCTCGATTGCGTTTCATCCCGCCCGGCGCCGTCTCTTTAGTACGTACGCCGTTGGCATTGCTCGAGGCGTTGCAAAAGCGGATTAGAAAAAAAGCGAATTTTTAGTTCGCTCTAGAATCTACAGTAGATAAAACTTTTTTTTTTTACTTTTTGATGATGAAAATTATATTTGACAGAATACATGTAATGATAAATAGAACAATTGCGGGCAGTTTTAAGCTTACGAGATTAAGTTGTCAACTAGGTTTTAATCGAGGCAATAAGTAAACTTATGCAATGATGGACAAATAAAATTGTAAACAATTTATTAAAACTTAAATTTACGTAGTGATTAAAAGTAATGCGATTATTTTAATAAGACTTTGTATTTATTACTAAGTTACTATTTAATACTAGTCTCTCAAGAAAGCTACTCACTCTTAAGTAACAGTTCTGGAACACAAAAAGTTAATCTACGTATATTTGGCCTGTTAAGAATTTAATGTTTTTTATGGTGAAAAACAGCAAAACTTTAAATCAAAAGAGCTTTTGAAGGGAACCCAAAACTTTGCTACTTTTGATCTGAGTTTGGGGTTGTGTTTTGTTGCCTCAATTGCAAATCTACTTGAAAGGCCACTATTTGAGCACTGTGGGTCAACAATCAAAAGCAGAGCCCGAACTATTTAATGTATATGGTTCCAGGGTTCCAGTATTGCTACCAAGAGTAAGGTATTTTTTGGTGAGTTTTTTCTCTAGGCATCTACTTTAAAGGTTGTAGCATTGATTTCATATTTTCTAATGCACTTACTTTTATGCCACAGTATTGTATTACTTAAAGTTTCAGCACTAAATGTAATAAAGCATTTGCATAACAAATGTTATGTAGTCTGCAGTTTTTGGCTGTGTGTTTATGTAAATTATAAACCAGTTTTGTTACTGGTACCGGTATTAAAAATTTAAACATAATTTTAGTTTTCCAACAACAAATTTTTGGTCTTTTTAAAAAAAAAAAAAATTTTGTTGGATACACTTTTACGTTCTTTCAAATAACATGATTTTATAAAAAAAAAGAATTGCTTTTTGATTTTGTAATATAAGATATATTGACTCGGTGCAATTCAAATTTAATTTATTTGTTACGCAAATGAATGCGCTTAAAAAAATATATAATTTATTCCCAATATTACAAATTTACATTTATGATGTGGGAGTAGTATCGTTCATAGATTGCATCGATGTCAAAAAAATAAATTGTTAGTTCGTATTAAAAAGTTGGAAGTTTTGTATGAATCTTAGCGGTATGTCTATATAATTCTTTAGTACAATTTATTGAAATTTCTATTATAGAAAATAGACTAAGCATCAGAAATAATGAAAAAAGTTCAATTTTTTTCTCTAAGCTTTTAATATACCGTGTTTAAGATATTACCATACAACTTCCGTCGGTTATTAATAAGGAAAACCAGCAAAGCTAAAGTTGTGCAGTTTAATGGAGAAACTTGCAAAACTTTTTCATAAAATAATACTTTTTGATAAGTTTAAAACAATTCAAAAATTGAATTAAAACTAAAAAAAATGACATTTTCCATAAATAAAAGTTACCATAATAAAATTTTTTTAAAAAATATGAGTTTTTAACAAATTGTTCCAAAGCCATTTAATATATATTTTGAAATTCTGGATACAGTATTTCAATGTTTTCTATGTTTTTAAACTGAGCGTATCTGTCGCGCTATTATATTTCTACATTTACCGTACTCAAATCTTATCGGGGTTATTTGAAAGGCTGTAAAACACATGGGATTTAAGTTTCTTACAGAAAATTTTTTATCGAAACTTAATCAAGGAATCGATTAACTTTATTACCGGTTACTAAAATATCGGTGTTGCCTTTTTAGCAGTAGGCCACATCTCTTTGATAATAGCTAACGAAAAATCAAATTATAATGGAAAGCAATTGCTCATTAATTAAATTTGCGATAAATTAAAAATGCTGCGCTTTGAATCCGGACATTTATTAATTGAGACATCAGGAAGCGCACTTTTTTTTTATTTTTAAAAAACATGATATTACATTAATGATATTTGACGATCCTTTATTCGATATTACGTCATTCAAATGGATAGGATTTATTGCTATCGCGGTTTAGTCGTCGACAACTTTACTAAAACTTTTAATTCTCGCCATTCCTATTTTTTCTCTCTCAAAAAAAAGAGAGAAAATAACGGGATAAATTGCTTAGGGGGTGTTAATGAGAATGCGAAGTAATTGATGGTTGTAGAATAAATTAACAAATCTCAATTAACATAAACATAAACACATTTCAACGTTTAGTGTTAATCGATGCGGGCTGTTTCCTGCTTCGTTTTGTCATTCGCAGCAACTGACGAAAAACGGAAGTTAGATCTATAATCCGATTAATTAAACGAATTGCTACAATTTATTTCCTGTTTCGTTTTGAATAGAAAATTCTCCCCGTTTCCAATGCACTAGCTGCTGCTGCTATCCACCCGCCATCATCTATATTGCGTCGGCGAAAGAAGCAGAAACCGTCGTTGCTCTTTTACAGCTGTTCAAATAATAAATAGAAGTACTATAGAGAAGGACACACAAAAAAAAACAACTCCAAAATAAAAATAAAAAATACGAGAATTGACCACTTGCCGAAGGTACAATTGCTAGTAAAACTAGTCCTCTTCTCTTTTTTCCACTTTCCACCAAACATTTACCAAATTGTTGCCCTACTTTCGCTCGTATAGCGCATGCGCCGATGGTTTTTTTTTTTTTTATCTTCTCTACAAGCAGGTAATCACCGCCAATGGATGATGACGTCACCAGCTTGTCGTCACCACTTAACTTCGACTTTTATTTGATTTGTGGTTTGGCAACCATTTTTTCTCTCCTTCTTTCTCCATTTATGCTGCCGAGAAAGTTGTTAGCGGAAGTGGTTTACTCTTCATCTACATCCTCGCCATCTTTTTTCTCTCTCTTGTTGTTTTTTTTTTTTCGTTGGCGATGGTAGCGTGGGTGGGGCCTGTTGTTGTTGTAACCTGATAGTCAGTGCAAATGGAATTGGGCGCTGATGTTTATAAGGGAAAAGAAGTAGGGCTGTAAAACGGCGGAAGGAAGGGTGAAGAGTTAGTGGGAATGGGAGAGGTGGAGAAGCTTTTAAAGCGAGGTGAGAGAGACTGAGTTGATCGTATTATTGTCGTCCGCTGCTTCATCTATCGGCTGGCAATTGTCATTGCCTATAATGGCCGTATTCTTATATTAAAACTTGAGCGAGCGGCTCGAGTGTAACAGGCGCTAGAAAAAAGGTTATTACGTTAAGAAACGCACTGCTCGAAGGAATTTATTAACAGTTTTTGACTTTTAGCTTTAGAATTAATGTATCGTGTTGCTGATTGGTTAATGGCAATATGCAATTTTGACACCGTACATAAAATGAAGCGATTAAAATAAGAGAGATTAAACATTATAAAAAATTATTTACGGTATCGTAAAATTTGAAGATGGCGGTGTGTTGGGGTGTTTTAAGTGTTTGAATACTTTACACTAGACTTGAGTCCAATCGATATTGTTTATAAGAGCGAATTTTTTTTTTTTTTGCAATAAATTAGCAATTTTATCTCATTAGTTTTTATACTTTACACCGTTTTTATTAATTTTTCACATGAATGTTATTTAAGTTCCATTAAATATTATACAATAAGAGTTATGTAAATTACTAGTAGAATAACTATGGCTAACTGTCATGGTTGACAGTTAGTCAGCCCATGTTTGTACAGTATTGGATATATATTTTTTACAAACTCTTTAAAAGATATTTTAATTTACCTTTATAATTATTATTACAGCATATAGAATTTTACGACACTTCTAAATCTGAATGTGGGTCCTCTGGACGAAAAACCATAAAAAAAAGCATCTCTTATTATACCGTATTTAAAGTAATTTTTGTTATAATACCGCTTCGTAACACAGTCTTTTTGTTGACGTTTATCACTGAGCGAGTTTCTGACTATGGGGAAAATAGTCAAACTTTTAAGTGAAGTTCTCACGTGAAAACAATATTTTTTATGGCAGGAAGGGGATCGGGAAAGTTTTGTTTCTAAGACGCACTTTTTTTCAGGGATTTTAAAGCGGTGTAAAAAATGCGTTTAAGTGCAGTTTGTATGATGAAAAAAATGCATATACCGGTACTGTATTTTTAAAATGTTAACGTAAATATGAATTTTTCAAAATGTTTTCTGTTTTGTTTTATCAACTCGCAATGCTTCGGAGAATATTGAGAAGATACGCGCCACTAAACCAGATACTATATCGTCACCGTAATAAGAAACCAGCGTAACTCCACTTTTTTCCAAAAATGACCTTTTGGTTCCATCTGGTGGAGAATTTATCATTTTATGTTCAGAGAAAATCTTGTAACTCCATTGAAATTCCTTCTAGTCCAAAATGTTGATTTTCTTACCCCAGAAAATCTTGTAACTCCAACTAGCAGCCGATTTCAATGATGGAAAAACTTGTAACTCCATGGTTTTCATTACAATTTGTATATCACAATGCAAATTGTATAGGAAAAACTTGTAACTCCTTGGAGTTACGGGGTTTTCATGTTCATTTTTTCATGTTGTGTTCATGTATTTTTTATGTAGAATTTAGTTTTTTGCTTGTCCTGAACAATTTGCAAAAGTGGAGTTACCCTGGTTTCTTATTACGGTGACGATATTCAATAATTTAAAAAACTTGCAGGCAACTTTTTTTTACTAAATTTGATAAGAATTTACTACATGTACCTCGCAGATTTTGTAACTGGCGAGTGCGCATGATAGAGGACCCTTTTTTTATTTATAATATTATAAAGTACAGTATATTCTTTAATTAAAAAGTGAAGAAATGAAGTAATCTGCTACCTGTTGCAGGCTCTTCAAATAAATTGTAGTGAGACTAAATTCGATAAAGAAGTGATCATGGACGTTGGTCCCGGGTAAGAATTTAATGAAATAAAACTACTGTAGCTTATAATATTTTTTTAGTGAATTTTAATTTACTTTTATTCATTATTGTAGGAGCAAAAGTAATACGATGAATTCACCAACTGTCGTAACAAGCATCTCTTCTAAAATTGCTGCAGAAAAAAGTAAAAACAAAAGTGGATTTTGAATTACGGTTTGGTATTATTTTATTATTTCCATCTCTTCATAATCTTTAGAGAAACGTTTGCGGTTAATTCTTGATACTATTGGATTATATAAAAAGCAAGTTGCTGAATATATACGTGAGTTACACGGTTTTACCAGGAACGTAATGATATTGTTTCGGTAAAATTTTATATTTATTGCAAAGGTTACCACTCCCTAAGGTAGTAGTTGACTAGGGAAGCTACTCACCGGAGGAGATCTTTCCCAGTCTACTCTTAATAAAACAGTTTTGGAACCTTATCGGTGGAACTATGTACATTTGCTCACTCATTATTTTCATATAGTGAAAATCGACCACATTTTAAGTTTGCCTTTGTAGTAAAATACGAAAGCTTATTAAAACAGTCACATTACCTTTCTGTCACACTATGCGTATAGATGTTGCCGAGCGTGTTTTTATTTTTAATTATTTTTTTATATAGGCGCATTCGGTTTAACGAATGAATTGTTACAAGCTCAGCATTTGCTTGCAGCCAGTTTCTTGAAAAGGAAAGTTGGTGTGCCTGATGCCAGCCAATTGAACGGGAAAGGAGATGCTTCTTCTGAAGCTACCCCATTGAACAGGAAAAATGAAGCTGTGCCTGAAGCCAGCCAGTTGAAAAGGAAAGGTGTGCAGGTACTTGTTGCCACTAGTCAGTTTAAAAGAAAAGGTGAAGTGCCTAAAGCCAGCCAGTTGAACAGAAAAGTTGATGATGTGTCTGATGTCAACCAGTTGAACAAGAAAGGTGACGATGAGCAGGTATTTGATGCTAGTCTGGTGAACAGAAAAGTTGACGTTGAGCCTGAAGCCAGTGAGTTGAACAGAACAGTTGATGCTATAACCGAAGCCATTCAGTTGATCAGGAAAGGTGAAGATTTACGGGTGCTTGCTGCCAGTCAGTTGAAAGAGAAAGATGATGGTGTTCCTGAAGCCAGTCAGTTAAACAGAAAAGTTGATGCTGTACCCGAAGCCAGTCAGTT
>JAQGAY010000315.1:0-31818 GCA_034698085.1 Polydesmus angustus | reverse complement strand
TCACTTTTCAGTTTCTTAAAAGCCCCTTCCGGTCCCGAACAGAAAGGTGATAGGAGAGCTAAAAAAAAAGGAAGCCAGGAAAAGCGAGGCTTAGTGAGCTTACTAGGCCTTAAACAATACGCGGCGTAAGTTGAGGAGGAGTGAGCACTGTCCCTTTCACACAATAAAAGAGGAAAGGAGAGACAGAGTAGACCAAATGTTAGTTTAGTGAATAATAACAGATTGTAACAGGTTGTTTACTCGATGCTGAATAAGTAGGGAAATGGGGCTTAACAAAAGATTGGATGTAAGCGCGGTTGTTAACAGGTCCTTTTACCCTCCGACAAAAGGACCTCTTTACGCGAGATAAGCTTAAAATCAGTTGTTCAAATTTTTATCAAACGCTCTTTGTTTACTCGCGTCAATTAATTTTCAATGTTTACGTTTTTTAAAAAAACGAAAAGCGACCCCTTAAAGTAGGCCGAGATTTCCGTAGCGTTATAAAACCCGCAATACACCTCTAAGGTTGTTTTTTTTTTCCTATTTATTTTTTGTTAGAGACGTGTTTACACCTGAGATTTCGCTGCCAATCAACGTCCTATTTTGAATGACTGGTAAATGTCCACGCGCCCCTTTCCTTTACCGCACGCGCGCGCGCTCGTACTATTCAAAGCCGTTTTTATTTAAATTTTTGGGGGAAAATAGATAGAAACCTTTTCAGCGGGGATCTTAATAAAAATCAATCAAATCGAACGCGCAGTGTCAACTGTTGACAGTGAAAGGGCCTCCGAGCTCATTACAATTGCTAATTTATATTTAGGCAAATCTCCGTTCCTTCTCCTCCCCTCTCTCTTTCTCGCGCGCATTGCTAAACACTCGTAACAAGCCTAAATAAGACAGGCTAGGATGTAGGTAGCGTTCGATGGAAACTGTCGACGTATTTTAAAGGTTTAAAAGTGCTAGTAAACAAGCGTCTATTTAATACGTAAAGTCAATATTTAAGGAATTGTAAACGATCTAAATGTATTTAATTTATGGGCAGTAAATGGGTATTATTAAAAGCAAAATTCAGGAAAAACAGCAGTCAGTTATACGGAACTTTTTTCATATTTGTCGCTTTCAAAATATTACCAAAACAAATAATTATTATGAAAAATTGAACTTTTTTAAAGATAAAATATTAAAAAATTTGGAAAATTTGGAAATTATAAATATTTTCTGGACACTTGACACCTGGACAATCATTTTCTTTGCCATCTTGCATTCATTTATTTATAGGCTTGAGTACATTATTTACCGCTATTGTTATTTTTTTGCATATAGGGTGTTCGTTGGATGACGTTAGTTTTGAAACATAAATAAATCAGTTAATGTTTAATGAAAATGAATTATTTTTTTATATTTACATTAAATAACACCTTCCATTTAATAATAATAACAATTTTTAAAATATTATGACCTCTACAACTGAGTCGGCACGCGTAAACGTGTTCACTTTTACGGTTAAAGCTTTTTGCGGACTTTTAGCCTGCAGCTGCCGACTGAATCTCGGCATGTGCCGGCATCTACCATAGGATTAATGGAAAGTTCATTGAGCGCATTATCACGTCACGTGCCGACTCAGTTGTAGAGGCCATATTCTAAAAATTGTTTTTTTTTTATTATTAAATGAAAGGTGTTAATTATTAATGTCAATTTTTAAACAATAATTCATTTTCATTAAAATTCGACTGATATATTCTTGTTCCAAAACTAACGGCATCCAACAAACACGCTGCATAACCTTTTACTTTAAAAAAAAAAATCACAATTTTAAAAAAATGATACTTGTATCTGTTTTATTGCAATTCTACGATCATTTATTTTAAAGCGATTCACATCTTTAATTTTAAAATGTAAACAAAATTCACTTCCATAAAAAAAATATCAATGATAATAATAATAAAAAATATTTTAATTTATGAAACGGTTAAAAACAACTGCCTTTTTAAAAATAATCACTGTTTTCTTTTCTTTTTCAAAATAATAATACGGTATAATAAGAAAACAAAATACTTCAGCGAAGCAAAAGGCAGATGTCTTAAAAACAGCAAAAAGAGAGAGAGCCCATCTGGTGTCCCGTATCGAAAACAGGATTAGTCTCCGAAAATGAAATCGTAAAGGTGAAGTGTAAAATTGAAGGTCGACCTTCACCTATCTTTTGAAATTTGAATCAACATTTCAAGAAACCCCCCCTCACCCTCCACCCAAAAAAAAAAAAAATTCTATCAAAATAAAAATACTAAGATGAAAAAAAAAAAAAAAAAAGAAGACGGAAGAAATGGTGTCTGATGTTGAGTGAGAAAAGGCTTTTGGACTTACGACTCCTCCCATCAATTTAAACAACTGCAACTTTTTCTTTTCTCTCCATCTCTCTCTCCTTCTCTCTCTACTCCTTCTCTCACTCTTCCATTCAATCTCTCCTACTTGTATGTGTGAATTATCTAATCAACCTCATTTCACTTCATGCAATTTAATCTCGTCGTCTCAACTAATCAACTTAGTTAAGGGGGGGAAAAGGAGTACTAGGGTGGGGTTAATTATAAAGGTGAATCTCACTCATCTCAACGTTCTCAGTGTCTCGACTTCTTCCACATCGAACGTGCAACACCAAAGCACCCTTACCAAACCAACCACCCTAGAAACAAATCTCTCTCTCTCTCCTCAACCGAAAAAGCACTTGCAAATGCCGAATTCAAACTTACCGGAAGTTGGATCCGGCATACTAGCCCTGGACACGGCGTCGAGTCCGTAGAGCGCGGCGAAATCGGTGGCCCCCAGCGTGGCGGTGGAAGTGACGCCGCTTAAATGATGGTGACTGCCCAACAAAGGGTTGTTACTACATTTCCGTTTATCACCTCCGCTCGAGCCGATCCCGGTACTGGAAGAGCCGCCGCTGGTCGAAGTGTTCGTCGCGTTGTTGTTGTTATTACCACCGGATGTGGCGCGCGAAGAAGATAAATGATGATGGTGATGATGTCCATCGGAAGATGAAGATGCGGAATTCATTCTTAATCCACCTCCACCGTGCTCATCTGCCATCCTCACGCGTACTTCACGCACTTGATGATGATGATGAATAATTTTGGTTGAATTAAATTTCTGGCGGGGTCAAGATTTTTGAAGGACAGAACGATGAATATAGAAAATAATATAGAAAAAAATTTTTTTTTGTTATCTTTCTTCAACTTTTTTTTTTTTTTTTTTTTGGCGAATTCTGCTCTCTAATATCGTTTCGATGTCGGCTGATGAATGTGTTGCTCTCGCGTTTATTTGATGAAGATGGATTTGAAAAGGGCCTCTCTCACTCTCTCCCTGCGCGTACTAGGTTGGAGGCTGATGGAGATGGTAGGTTGAAGGGACCTTAGGAGGATATAGATGGTGAAAGTGGGCGGAAGTGGGTGGATGGATAATGCCTGGGAATAGGTCTAACGAAAAGTGACTAACCAAATTACCGAAGGATACACTTTTATAAGCAATAGCATCGGAATCCACCAATCGCGGACGGATGTTAATTCCGTTTTCTCCTCCTCTAACGCCACGCCTACCTACGACATCATTGGTCGGGATTTTTCGCTATACAACTGTACATATCCTCGAGACAGTGGTAGAAGAGGCTGGCTGAACGTAAGATACCCATTTTCCATCCTTAGAAATAAAAATATAAATGTATTTTTTTTTTGTGTATGTGTGTGGAGTTTTTTTTTTTTTTTTTTTTTTATTAAAAAAAAAAAAAATAAAAATGTTAACATCGGCTACAGTGCCAAAAAAATCGCTACACTACTTGTTTTACAAGATTTTTGTAATACGGAACGTTATTTTTTTTTTTTTTTTTTTTTTTTTTTCTTCAAAAAAAAAAAAATAAACATCTACTTGTATATACACGGAATGTAATGGTGATGGCGGTGCCATCTGCAATCAACTCATCTAACGTAATAAAAAGAAATATAAAGAGAGGTTAAACATTGGCAGTTGATGATATAAATTGGATGGTTAATTAATTTTCCTTCTTTTTCCAAACAAAAATCTAATTAGGAATGGGTCGCATTTCATAACAGCTTTTTATTCAATCAATACGCGCGCACGATGATGACGGGGACTGTTTATTACCGTATTTTATTGGTTATTTATGTTTAGTATTAGTAGGGCCCCAGATATCGCTCATTATTGAATAATGTTTTATCGGGTATTAATATCTCGATGGTTAGATGTAATTAATTTATTGGGTACACTTTTTTTTCTGTGTTGGAAATTGATTATTTAACGTAATAATAATAAATTTGATCAATTTTTCCCATGATAAATATTTAATATTAAATTTTTAGAATAATTTTTTTTTTTTAACTCTCAAAGATATTATTTGTTATATACTGTACTACGTACTTTTTAACTGATACAGTGGAACTCCAATATTCGTCCCTACTAATATTCGTCATGTTTTTTTTTTTTTTTTGTTTAATATTCATCGCAAATTCAATATTCTTCACACTTTTAACGCCACTTTCAGTCAGTTGATCGTCATTATTAGTGTGAATTTTAAAAACCATAGAATAAAAAAAAATTGAAATTTTAAAAAAAAAAACGAGTGCTAATGAGTCGTCTGAAAAATTTGCTGATAACTCTTCAGAACATCGAGACAAGTAAATCTGGTGTAAAGTTAAGGCAATATTAAGTGATCAGTTAAAATATTTTTGTAACGATTTTTGGGGAAGAATTTGTTCGATATACGTCATTTTCGTTATTCGTCAATTTCTCTGGAACGGATTAATGACGAATATGGGAGTTCTACTGTATTACAAAGCCATTACCTGTATTAAAAATATACCTATAATAACGAATTAACTTATAATTGAAGAGCTCACTAAATTAATTATAAACCAAACACATGTTTTCAATGATAATTTTTTTATTTATTAACAAGTGAATCAGTAAATTTTGTATATAAAAATGTGGTTTGTATAAACCAAAGTAAACATTTCAAATTTGGAGATGCCTAGCTTTTAGGCCAAATTGGGGTTTAAAATGCTCTTTTAAAGAGACACAGTACGGTTCCAAATTAGAACTACATAACAAATTATTGAGTTCCCTAAACTCAAAAATATATTTCAAATACCTTGTACCCCCTTTTAAATTATTAAAAAAACTGACACTACTGTACATGTATTTTTTAAATAACGTAAAAACTAACTTCACAATCTTTGTACCAATCTTGTATCACTTGTATCAAAAAGGCAAAACATGGAGTTGTCTGCTTATTGCTGCAAATTCATTATTACTGAAAAAAAAAAACTAATGTACCGGTACATAAAAAAATTTTTATTTTACTAATATAATATTTTTTTTGACTAAAAGCTGGCATTTTTTTTTTTTTTGTATGGATAGAATGATTTTTGGTAGAGATGAGAAATAACAGGATGAAAGCTGAAGCCACGAGCGAGGTGAAAAGAAATTTGACTTTTAAAACAACTTAATTTAGCTAATTGACGAGTGACATTGGTCACGTGCCTTAAATTATCGAGCACGTGCCCAGTAAACACTCGACTTTTCACTCGTGACGTTCGTCTCTCTCCCTCTCTCTTTTATTCACTCTTTCCTCCGTCTCTTTCTCTATTCATCATTTTTCCTAAGCTGCCGCTTGCGAATCGCAAACAGGATGCGGAATTCATTTTCTATCGCTCAACTTAATAATTTGTTTGCATGCTATTTAACGTGGTTAAATGTGAGATGCGAAGCAAACAAATTAATAATTAAATTTTTTTGTGGAGAGGTACGTACCGGTATTTAAAGATATTTCTAATAATTAAGGATAAACGGATTTTCTAAACGTGTTCAAATTTGCATTAAAATACGCTAATGATTATTTTTTTGCATAAAAATTGATTGCAGAACACATAAAACAACAGTTACGATTAAAGTGTAGATATCGTTGAAAATACGTTTATTAAAAAGATATTTTTCAGTGTTACAATTGTTTTAATGCGGCAAAAGAAAGTTTTAGTTCCTATACTTAAAAATATTTTTGTACAACAAAATAATGCTTTAGTACAACAAATGTTTTAGCACAACAAATTTTATAAATAAGGCATCATTAATTATTTAATGCAGTACAATAAATGCTTTATTACGACATAAAAATGTTTCAACACAACAAAAAAAGTTTCAGCACAACAAAACAATTGTTTGAGTACAACAAAACAATTGTTTGAGTACAACAAAACAATTGTTTGAGTACAACAACAAAATGTTTCAATACAATAAAAAAAAGGTTTCTGTACATGCTTCAGTACAACAAAAAATGTTTCAGAACAACAAAAAAATGTTTCATTAAAAAAAATATAGGGCTCAGTACAAAAAAAAAATAGTACCGGTACTTAAAAAAAATGTTTCAACCCAGTACTGTCAATGTTTCATTAACTCGAAGTACTCAATAGACCTGAACGTTGTACGAATTACCAATTCTTGGCGTTAATAATTTCTCAATACGACAGGCTTGGTATTTTGAATTTGAAAAAAGAAGTAACTAACATAAATACTGGTATTTAAAAAAATCAAATTAAAAAATTATAATAAATTACCAAAATGTAATAAATAAGTTCCAAATTATAATTCTCGAATTACGGCGAATACTGTTTTTATATGCAGTATAAAGTTGATTTTTTTATTATATAGGCTACAATTAAGTTAATTTTACTCAATTAAAGCAGTTTGATGCCTATAATTCTTTTAAATTTACATTGGTAGTATTAAATATTTAAAAAGGATTTTCAAATAACTTTTATTTATTAAAAAAAACAAATTTATTCTCAACAAGAAAAAAAAACCTCTAATAAAACTTAATCTTTAATTAGTTTCAGAAAATAAAAACAAAAATGAGTAAATAAAAATGTTTTTAAGTTTTAGCTAACAATTTTTTTGTTGCTTAACCAAGGACAGAAAAAAAAATTCCACGTTGTAACCTAAAAATGAATATCTTTATGTCCGTAGAGAAAAGATAAAAGAGAAAAATTCATGAATATGTAACACCGAATGTGTAAAATGAAACAAAAAAAAAAAAAAAAATGCTCGGAGACGCGCGCTACAAACGGTAGTAAAAAAAAAATTATATTAATAAATACAGGGTGAGAGATAAAAGATGGCGTCAAATTAGTGCAAAGGGCATACAGCGGGTGGTCATTCCTTATTCACGCATTTTCCCTCATATTGTTAACTTCCCCTAAACAATAAGCACGCGTAGGCAGGTGCTGACAACTCTATATTTTAGTCCCAGAAACAACAAAACAAAAAAAAAACCGCTACCACGTGTCGTTAGTCACGTGCCGAATGGTCACTGATAGGGTCTTAGAAAATAATAGCCCTACCGGTACCATACAAGAAGACACAATAATAATAATTCGTCGAAAAGTGTTTCCAAAGTTTTTGCCTGGAAAAAATTTTAATTGAAAAAAATGGAGAAAAATGCTTGACAGATGTGTGAAGGAGGTTTTATCGAGTGTATTAGGAGTCTTTTGAGGTGCAATGGGCCTCATTATTCCCCACTCAATTCAGTGTTGAAAAGGCGACAAGGCTGAATTGAGTGTACTCTTTTTGTGTGTACGTTGTGTCTCTCCCCTCTTTTTTTCCTTTGCCGTACTCTCGACTCCCAGTTTGTAAAGTGCGTCGAGGGCCCGGACCTCCCTCGAGACCTCAAATTAGGCTACTGTAATGGAACACATTTAAATCCCACAACATCTGTACACTTCAAACGAGAGGGGAGGAGCCTGATCGGAGCTTAGAACCCCCTCCATAACTCTTTCCGCGCTTAAATCCCGGGAAGAGAAAAATACATGTGCTTCGCCACTGTGACAACACACGTGCCGATAAGGTCACGGGTCAAACTAACTTAGGGCTCAAATCGGAGGCTAAACACGTGACGTGTAAATAAGGGAATGAATAAATGATCAGAAAATAAATAAGAGTAAATATTATAATAAATGCGCGATTGTTTGGAAAATTTTTTGCTTATGATTTTTATTGGAAAAATAGTACGGTTTTATTACTCGTTTTATTGATTTTTTTGTTGGTTTCAAGTTAATAATAGAAAGTTATTTATTTAAGTTAAATGAAAACAAATGTAATTTTCCCGGAATTAATTTTTATTAAAAAATATAGGTACTGGTAAAAACAAATGTAATTTTTTTTTTATTATAAAATATAGGTACCGGTACCGGTAATTATTATTAATAATTTTATTTTTATTAGATATTCTTAAAAATATTAATCTTTAAGAAAAAACTTATTAAAAAAATTGCCAAACTTTTGTAAAATACCGAATTTATAGAACATGAACGATGAATTTCACTGGAGTGAAAGTTTCGTTGTACCGGTACAGTAAATTCTCAATACAACGAAATTTTACTGCATAACAAATTTCGTTAAAAGGGAATAATTTTATTGTACAGTTAATTTCGCTGTTATAATAATTTATTTGCACAGCAAATTTCGTTACCGTATATTGAAAATTTCGCAAACTTTTATAATGTAGTCAATTTGTATTGAAGCATAATACGAGTATTATATCTGTATACGGTATTTCTGTTGAAAATTTTTTTTACAGTAAAATTTCGTTGTATTGAGAATTTTTTTTTAATACAGCATATTCAAATTATTGATAGTGTAATGAGGATTTATTAATGCATTAAATTTTGTTGCAATGAGAGTTTTGTTATTAATTTTATAGAATTGAGAATTTCGTTGCACATGTATGATCCTTAAATTGAGTAATTTTGTAATATTATTAATTTGGCAACTTTGTATTATTATTTAAGCGTATTGGGATTTTTTTTTATAGTACAATCATGTACAGAAAATGTTGTGCAGTACTGCATTAAGAATTTCGTAACACAACAAATTTCGTTATGACAAGAACTTCCTAATATAATTACATTGCTTTAAAAAACGAAAAAAAAATATAATACCGTATATTGATTACATAATAATAATAACCTAAAAATATTTACTTATGAAACAATACTATTATCCAAAACGTATAAAAATAACAAAACCAAACAAAAAAAAAAAACTTGTGCCGTTATTAGTTTTATTTTGTCAATAAAAACGAATTTTCCAGCATTTAGTAAATAATTGCAAACTGAATATAATCACTTAAAAAACATAGCCTCCTCGCTTGCGGTTGCACGAGTGCACGTACGCGCGGATATTAACTAGACGCGCGTATATAATATGTAAATGTCGGAATGATAAAGCGCATGCGCGTTTGTGGTTTATCGTTTCGAATGCAGATGAAGTAGAGCGAAGCAGTCATTAAGCATCGTTTTCTCTTTCTCTCTCTCTATCTATCTCTCTCTCTCTGCGAGCATCGTTCTGGCATCGTCGAAATGAGATGCAAATTTCTCTGAAATATCATGACTTTTTGAAGAGGACGAGACCGCGCCATTCAATATTATTCATCATTTGTACATGGGGGGTTGGATGCAAATAATATACAGCGCCCTCTGGTGTTCAGTTAGTTGGCGCAAAGCGGAGATACACAAAAGTTGTAACCCCTTCGGCACCCAATTTCAAAAATCGACTCCGGGTAACTATGGTAACCAACTTCCATCTCCATTTGGGATTCCAAATAGTCACACGCGCGCGTCTTGTATACACTTCCCATAACAAATTTCCTCTCTCTCCGCACGCACTTCCTCTCGCGCACCCGCCTCTACCCCTCCTATCGGCCCCCGTCTCTCTTAACATCCATTACAAATGTAACAAATTGAAAACGAGGTGGCAAATTCCCCGTCTCCATTTCCAATCGTAATTATTTGGCTCTTCAATTTGTCCAACCGAAAATACCAATTTCATTTCAATCACATACACACAACTTTTCTCACCCTCCATCTCTCTATCTCTCTCTCACTCGCTTTCTCCGTCTATCTTGTTCTCCCCACCACCCCGGCTTTTGTAGATATACATCTACACGTCATCATTTTCTTCTCAATTGGCAGTAAATCAACGAAAAGATAGAGATCATCACAATGGTTTCAATTGGCACGATTATTATCGTTCTGAATTATTATTATTATTTAGATTTAGAAAAAAAATATATTCGTGTATGCGCGATTTTATTGCGAAATTTCGCACGGAATAAGTTTGTTTTTAAATTCTATTTGGTTTAAAATTAATTTTTTTTCTCCTGTTGTACAGTAATAAAATTGATACAGGTAAATAGATAAAAATAATTAAATGTTGCGCGATCGTGTATTGGAAATTATTAAATTATTTAAGTATTATGGTTAACGAATATGATTAGCTTCGATTATCAGTTATATAAAAAGAGTATTTAATTATTTTATTTTTTAAAAAAATCTTGTGTTAACAATTAAAATTATTGATTAGTCGGATTTGCTCTACCTTGTACACGGTGATCAAATAAAAAGTAAGGCAAATTTTATTTTTCAGAATGCTATTTTTATCCTTATACTGATATATGAAATACACCTAATATTGTTTTTACACTAAAAAATACATGTAAAAAAAATTCGTGTAAAAAAAGTAATGTGGGAATTCTGTGACATTATGTAAAGGCTACCGAAAAATATATACAGTATTATCAAATTATAATTAAAACATAAATAAAGGTATGAAAATTTTGAAAAATAACCAAAATAAGCAAAAAATAATTTTTGAAATTGGTTAAGAAACCGTGAAAAGAGAATGAAATTTTATTTTGAAACCGTGTTATTTCAAATTCGTGTAAAAACAGTATTAGGTGTACAATTATTTATGGCAATAACTACATAATACTGTAATCAGAAAATGATAGTTCGACTTTAAAAATTGATAATGAAAAACTTTTTCAAGCGTTTAAAGTCATTAATTATAACAATATTTTAATTTAGTTTATATAATTTCAGTTTTTGTAATTTGACACACGGGTGATACTGTTTGTTGATTATTAAAAATCGAATTTATGTAATTTAGTTTTTGATTAGTATAGTCTGTTAAAATTACATTTGAGCAATTTATTCGGCAAAAATCCAACAAAATAAATTGCTTTACTCGTTACAATGAATTTAAATGAATTTGGTTGATTTATTGATTGCGCGCATTTTGCGCGTGATAATGCTAAATCGCATAAACATTTTTTTTATTACTTCTTAATAAACCGCCGGAAGGCATTTATTTAAGTTTCTTCTTAAAAATATAAAAAAAAAAAAACGGTAGCTCCATCGAATTGAGAGCTCACAAAAATCTATACGGTAATATAGGCTAATATCTAAATTAATATAATTGAACTGTATAATATTATAAAAAATAATTTTTTACTACCAATACAATTTTTGTAATGTAAATAAAAAAATATTAAAAACAAAAATTAAGTGATTATTATATCATTGTACAATAATGTGCAAGAAAATGTCAAATACAAGCAAGCGATTGTTACCTCAACAATTTGTTACACGAATAATAACAAACAGTAATTGTAATTAAATTTGAATGCCAAATTTCATTTTCTTTCTTAAGTCATATCGCGATATTGATTACAATCACGATGTCATTCTCAAATTATGATTAAGAGTGATTATAATAATAGCATTTAATATTTTACCATCACGAATTAATTAATAAATTACCGCTAAATGATAACCAAAAAAATATATATATATAAATAAACATTTAATTTTATTAATTATAGTCTGGAACACGTTGGTACGAATCATTTTTTTATATCTCTAAATATTATGTAAATACGTTATATTTAAATTTTTATTGCATATTTAATTAAACTTATTTACGAGACAATTCATTCAGACTCTCTACAATTTCAGTACTCATTGTATACCTTTATAAAAAAATAATGCAGACGACCCTTTCATACAGTGCTATGTACGTAGGATACCGATTGTCTGTATCTCTCGTAAATTTGATCTTGATTGGATTTCAGAGAGAATCTTGTTATTTATTTAAATAACCGAGCTGAAAATAATACGCGATAAAATATTAAAACATTCGAGAATTATATTTCAAACATTTAAAATAACAGATATTCTATATATAGAACATTTTTATTTATTTATTACCGCTATTTTTATTATTATTATTTTTTTTTTTTTAGATTTTCAATTTTGTCGAAGTAATCAAACGGCTTATACTTCCTACTTAGCCATTCACTTCCGCTCAACGCAATTTTCGTCGGCCAAAAAAAAAAAAAAAAAATAGAAATTTTTTTTTTGGGGAGTTATTTTCTCGCATCTATCTCTTATTTCCTTTTTTTCGTTCTCTCTCTCAGTTTCTCGCTAAAAAAATATAAAATCGATGCTGGAAGAAAATTGAATTATTGAAGAAGCAGGAAAAAGAGAAGGATGAGATGATGAGGAGCGAGGGAGAGAGAGAGAGAAAGAGAGAGAACCGACAGGAAGTACAGTTACGGCAGCAGCTTCTGACCACAACCAATGTTTCATTCACAATCTCTGCACATGTCATATGCCACGCTCTGTCTACATGTATATCGTGCCGCTTACTAAAACACACATTTCGAATTAGGCAAATTTTACTTTTTGGCATTTATTTTTGGAAGGTAAAATACCCTCAAAATTTTTTTTCGTGAAACTTTTTATTTTGGCAAATTATGTTAATGCATCTAAAACCCTATGTCCAAAACGTATGAGGGTTTTAGAATCTAAATATTAGAATTTTTGTAAAAGCAACTACAAATTAGATTCAACGACATACAGTACTGTGTGTAGTTTTAATGGCAAGCGCACTGAGAACCATCATCAGTACAATAATTATAATTAAAGGGCTATTTCTAAGCCTTTTAAATGTTTTTTTTTATAAATTTCAATGTTATAATTTAAAATTGTTTGCTGTATTTATAATATAGTATATCTTTCTAAATAAAATCGTAACTAAGTTAAAAAAAAAATAAAATAGTTCTAAACATTTTTTTTAAAAATAAATTATTGTCATAATTATATTTTATTTAAATAAAATAAAAATTTAAATAATTATTTTCATTATTTTAATTTTTGAATTAAAAAAAATATAATGTTTATTAAATTGGTCGAAATAAAATTGTCTCTAAATACTTTAAAATTTTATCATTTTATTATTGATATGTTTGTTATAAAAACCTAAAATTTATGATTTAATATTTAAATTCTTTTTTTGAATGTTTCCGCATTACAGCAGGCTACTTTAAAAGTTGTTTACCTGCTGGTTAAAATATAAGTCGAAATTTTAGAAACTTTAAATCTAGCCGCTTTAAATAAAGTTGTTTCAATTCATCGCTAGATGGCGCTAATCTGCGCATGCGCGAATTAAATAGTAATGATCGTCTGCTAAATTCAATTTACATTGACGTTTAGCGAAATTTATCATGGAATTAGCCATATTTGAGCTTAAAAAATTAAATAAATTATAAGTGGTTGCATCAATTACCAAGTACGAAGAATAAATAAAATTAGGTAAGAAGAAAAACGAGAGTTTTTAAGGCAAACGCGTATGATTTTTCGTGTTGGGAGGGTCGATTTCGTGCACCCCGGAGCTTTGTTGTGCCTGTTTGTTTTCGATATTAATTAATGTCTTTTGCCTCAATTTAGATTTTATAATGCCGTGTTGTGCAGCGTCACATTGTTGCAATCGTGAGTTAGGAGTTCGTTTATTTCGCTTTCCCCGAGACGAAACGCGGAAAGATATCTGGAGGTTATTTTGCGACCGAGGCGATTGGGTGCCGACCAAAAATCACAAATTATGCGAAGTACGTTTTCCAATTAAATAAAAAAATATATATCTCTTATGCATTAAAACTTAACGCTAATAATGTTGTTATAGAAACATTTTGATATCGATCAATTCGATGAAATGGCCGTGACGAGTAAAGGTAATCGCAAACTGAAACCGGCGGCAATTCCGACTCTAATCGACACCACTCCGAAAAGCGATAACGTGAAACTGTTAAGAAAATTGAGGAAGATGAATAAAGAAGCAGCTGGTTTAATAGTAAGATTCGAAAATGATTTTGCCAAGTAATGAGTTACGAAATTCATTTTTTTTTATCCGTTCAATTTTTATAGAAGGTTCCTACGACTCCGAAAAAATCTCCTAAAAAGAAAGTCACTCCGAAACAACTGAAATTGGGAGCGAAATTAGCGCAGAAGCCCGAGATTTCACCCAAGTCGAAACGCAGCATGTTCGTATTGATGATACCGAACGGACCGAATAATAAGAAGATGGGCATAGTAATCAAAGGACAAAAAGATTTTGAAAAAGTCAAAAAGTTGTACGGAAATAAACCGCTGCCGCCGCTACAACACATCAAAATGAAATCCAATAAATTTAACGAAATTAAAAATCAAGTAAGTTTACGTACAATTTCAATATTATTACTGTATTTGAAAAATGAAGTTCGTTTAATGAGAACAAGCTTAATGTGAAATGATACGACTACAGTTACTAAGATATAAATTATTGACATTTCAATTCTATAACCTTGAACAAATTTGTAGTTTGTGATGGTATAATTTAGAAACAATGTTGGTACATCTTAAAAATATCATTTAAAAAAATGAATTTCAGTAGGTACATTCAAATTGATTCAAATTAAGAAAGCTGGCATAAAAAATGAAATCAAAACCTTATTTGATTTTAATATTTGTCTTTTTAATTTGATCCATCTTGAATGTTCTAATTTATAGTTTGAATTGACTAATTTTTAATATTTACCAACAGCAAATAAGAAGAAAACGTATCAATTAACATTTTATAAGTTTGAATCAATAGTGTATTCAAATCGTTATTATATATTTACTATTTTAAGGAATAGATTTTATTATTCTAGGTTAGTCAAAACAAGTTAAAGGTAGCCGATTTGGCCATTGATAAGCTAAATTTTAATGAAGTGAAGTTTGGTCGAATTCCACAGCCGAGGTTAACGTTAAGTGTTCGGGAGAATTACGAAAGAAAAATTCGGACTTTATCTACTACTAATAATATGTTAAGAAAAAAGGTTACTCTGCATTTTTTTAAATATAAATTTAAGAAGTTATAATAATAACGTTTTATTTTTTTTTTAGTTGGCTAAAACTAATCTTCAGTTATATGTTCAAATGGCAAACATTCGGAAGATCTTTAATCAAGATCAATTGGAAGTTTTATCTCATCATCACAAACGTTTAGTGAGTTGGTCGGACGAGACGAAGAAACGCAGCGCGCAGATAAGACTGGCTTGCGGTCATAAAGGGTATAGACAATTGCGGAAAATAGGATTTCCACTCCCTACAGTTCGCGAACTTATTAAAACGTCCGATACCAGTCCGGCCACCGCCGTTCGCGCAGCTCTCGGTGGAACTAAGCCAACTTTAGAATTGGTAGAGTGCAATGTGGAGATCACGGAAGGCAATTTTATGAATATATGAATTTATTATCTTACGAGGCGTAATTTTTAAGTTGAAAGTTTTCTTCTATATGTTTTTTTTTTCTTTCGAATTTTTATTCAAATCTCGAAAAGAGCGGGTGTTATTTGGTGATTTTTAATAAAACTTAAATTTCATTTTTGTATAGGATCCGCTCTCACTTATTGAGTTAAAGATTCGGAATTGAGAACAAAGAATTCGGGATGGATCGAATTACTGTCTGAGACAGATTTAGAGATCGTTTAGAGTCGAAATGAAGATTAACAAATAACGGCAGGCGTCTGAACAATACGTATTAGATGTTAAATTTGAATCAAACCCATACCATCGTTTAATTTTAATTTGTTTTGATTTTATTATTATTTTTTTAGTTTTTTTAATACTGTAAATCAAGGTTATTCTACATCATTTCACAATGTTTTCGCGTTAAAAGCTCTTTAACTAAATTTTGTTGTAGCTTTACAGAATAATTTTCCTAAACGTAAATAGGAAGACCAAAAACTAGGTATCTACGTGTTTTGAGTTCACTTTTGTCATTTTTTTTTGTTTTTCTACTAATCAATTCTCTAGACGTCTAGAAATCAGTTTTTACTCAGTTTATACCGTGGTTACTACGATAACTATAAAAGTTGAATTACAAACGTATAAAATATTTCATTAAGGTAATTACTCAATTTTATGTTATTTTTCCAACTACAAAATCTTCTTTAACTATTAGACTTGGATTCCCCGCAACCGAAGCTTGGCACTGATAAATTCCATAATGCGTTTTAGGATCCGGATTCCGTATGATTAGTCTGGAGTTTCTCCCGTCGGTTCGAACACCGAAATGATACGTATCAAACAAGATTCGCTCTCCGTCAGCCACGGTGGCAAACAGTTGGTGACCGTAATTATTATATCCGTGAACGAGTTTTACCCAACGAATTCCCTAAATAATTTTAAAAATATAATAATTTTATATTTTTTTAACAAAACCGTTATACATGTTGGATTCTCCCGTGAGCTTCACAGTTGAGTTCTATGAAATCCGCGGTGAGACTCAAGCTGACGTCGGGCTTATATACCGGAGCGTATCCTCCGTCGGCGAACATGACGGGATGTGATGGTGGAGGATAATGCGGACCCGGATTTTGATATAAAGGAAGATGTGCGGTCGGTTGTGGAAATCCACTGCTTCTACGAAAAACTTTCATTTTATTTTATTAAATTAAAAAAAAAAAATTGGGAAGGAAAATTTGACGAGCAGCGAACTAAACCCATATTTTTCGGTAAAAACGGCTCCGTTCGAGTGTTGTTGAGGAGGAGCCTCGTCCATCTTCGACGTCGGGTGGAAAAGATTTTTGATCTTTTGGAACCACGATTCTCGTTTTACTGGCTGCGGCTCTCTCACCGGGGTCGAAGGAAGAGGAGAAGGTGGAGGCGGCGGAGGATACCCGAAATGTTGGGAAGTGTACCGGTTATCTTCCGACCAATTATTATCCAAATTAACATCTGATTTACTGGCCAAAGACTTTTCATCGTGAGAATCTTATAAAGGTAAATGATTAATTTTTTTTTAAATTTGGGCAAACACATGCAATAATTATTAACGAATTTTTTTTAAACTTATCGGTAATTAACTATATAATTTATTGAGTAATTTTCTGATGTTTTTATTATTTTTTAGGGCAGTTTTATTTGAATTATGCTGCGCTAAAATGCTTATGTGTGTAATTTTTTTCTACATACTTTTTTTTTCACTTACGATACTGTTTTAGTTTATTTTCGTAACAGTTGCATAATACTCGTATTTATACTTTCTAATTGCTTAATTACACTTTAATTTATTTTCTTTTCATTAAACTACATTTTAATTACCAATAAAATTAAAATTTAATTACCTATTACTTCTTCAATCGATGGAAAGGTTGTACTTTTCAAATCAAATTTGGTAGTTGAAAAAATGACAGTTTTTTCCGTGAAACTAATTAATTTTGACCCGTTTAAATAATATTGAGTTAATGAGGTGTTCGTAACGTTTCCCCAATCGGAGAGCTGACCGGAAGTCGATAGTTGAACGGTGCTGTCCAGCGCACTGCCTAATATAAACATCCGGTTTAAATAGAAACACATTCCTAGCGCGAACAACATTTATATTTTTTTCCCCCTTCTGTTTATAAACAAAAACAAAAAAACCTTTTTTTATTTATAATCGATTATGGTATAAATTTAATAATTTTATCTCCGAATTCACCGACTTGTGATAATCTCAACCAGCGATGTGTGCATTTCGAAGATTGAAGAAAAAAAAAATAATAAATTATTGAGATTTTGCGGTGAAACTAAGCTCATCATCCGAGCGCATTGCAAATTGAGCAAACTGGTTTTTTCATGCTAAATTGGTGATGTGTTAATGGAATAGTGCAGAGAGGGAGAGAGATAGATTATGAGATTCAAATAAGAATATATGAAGAAAAAAAAAAAAAAACGGAAAGCGCTGTTTCGATATAACCTGGTCACCTACAAACCCGGTAAACTAAACGGAATAAAACACTGCGCGTGCTCGCTAATACGTTGCCGAACTAACCTCATCGTTCAAGAACTACCTCGCAACATTTTTTTTTTTCTTTCCTCAATTAATTTCGTGGAAATTGGATCTTATATAATTATAAATGTTTAATCACTCGCTAAATTGTTTAACTGAAATTTAATTTAAAGAACAAAAAAAAAAAAAAAGAAGAAAAAATGGTGGTAACTAGATTAATGGATTTACAATTTAATTATTATAATTATTTTTAAAAAGTGAAACGTATAATTTGGCAATAATTCTAACATTAAATTATGGTAAGACATAATTGCGCCAAGATTAAATAATAATACTTCGGGTACTACTCAAAAATAAATTTTTTTAATTAGGTGATAATTAAGGTTAACGGCGTTGTTTACATTTTTTATTGTTTAATTCTTCGCGGAATAACGTAAAAATTTCGTCGGGTGAGGTTTTTCGAAGAAATAAATTTGAATTTTTACTATTATTTATTCAGCGCCGGATAGTTTGCTCGTTTTTAAATTTTGAGGTTGGTTTTAATTAGACATTGCTGGTATTTTAACTATACCGGTAATTAACGTTTCGATCTTAGTTTATACATACTGATACACGGTGTTCGTAAAAAAAAGCGAACCCAACTGAAATAGTATTAATTCCTTTTAATAATTTAATTATTTCAATGACACGTGAAAAAACTTTGCATTAATGACATTCAATTGTTCTACTGTATTTTGTGTTCTAAAATATCCTATTTCGGTCTCAAACAATTAAAAGTAATATTTTTCCATGTGCCATTAAAATATTTAAATTTTAAAAAAAATACTACCGGGTATATTAGTAATTTAGTTGGGTTCGCTTCTTTTACGAACACCGTGTATACAGTAGACTTATATTTTTTAATTTATGTTTAAATAATTAGACCGATTTAGTATAAATTTTAAAGAAAATTATTTCAAAATACTTAGTGAAGCAAATAAAATTGATGTAAGCTGATTATTATATAATACAGTTATTTAAAGAGGAAAATTATTAATTTAAAGTTATTTTTTCTACATATAACTTTAAATAAATAGTTATTATTATAATTATTCGTTCTAGTTGAATGAAAAATATCTTACCCAAAATAGGTGACTATAAATCGATAAATGACGGTTTCGGTTGTTAAACTTTCAGCATTAACAATCGATAATCCAACAAACGATACGCGTTTAAACTTTTTTTTTAAAAAAATATAAAATAAATCGTACTTTTATTTCATTGTTTTAAATTGTTATTGTAGGCGTTACACCCTGTATTTTCTACGAATTTTTTTTTTTTTTTTTTATTATTATTATTAGTTTCCTATTGATTGACGTCACTACATGGTTAGATTTGAGAAAGAGGGAGAGAGTTAAATAATAAAGACGCCTACATTAATTTAACAATCGTCTGATGGGTTAAGTCAACCTAGAAAGATGCAAAAAAAAAAAAAAGCGTTTGAAAATCCGTTTCAAATGTCAATGACACTTAGAAAATATTGTTTTTCGGATCTCAACATTTTCGTTAACGTTATTTTGCGAATGTGACCTTTCGCGTTAAAGCGTGAAAATCGAGCGACGTCACAATGATCTTGCAACTCATCTATTTCTATATTATACTAATAATTAGATGTAGAGCACATTTGTAAGTTATTGTAAACAAGATGCACGGAATTCCAAAAATGATGCGCAGAAAATTGCTCACTTGTTATTAAAATTAAAAATAACTAACGTGGGAAAAAAATAATGATTGGATTTATACAAAAATGTTATTATTATTTTTTTTCTTCCGTTGAAACCAGTATGTAAATGCAGCTCGGTTTATTAAAATATGTTAATGAGTTGATGTTGTGGAATCTTAGTAATGGAAAGTAATTTAGGGAACCCTTCGAGGTAAATAACAGTCGGCGCCAAGAACACGTGTTATTTTCTTTTTTTTTTTTTTAAGTTTAAAAACTTGATGGAATGAGTTGATAAGTTAAAATGTTGGAAACAAATTATATTTAATCGGTTTTTTGACTCAGTTTTTGGCCGTGGTTAAAATCTCCCTTCGTTTCAAGTTTGTTCGAATTAGAATTTTAAAAGAGGAAAAAGGCAAAACTTTCCGTTCCTGTTATTCACTACCGTATTTCACTTCCACTCGTAGCGGACTAATAAGGCATTACAACTCATGAATATAAACAATAGAAATTTAGGTAGAAAGTAAAAAGACGTGAATGAACCGCGAAAGGCTATTGGCGCTGGACATTCATTATTATTCTCCTATGAAGATTTCTTTTTTAATTTAAAATTAGCACTTGTTTTGGTGTTTTTTCCCCCCTTCAAGTACCGGTATTAAAGTGGTTTTTAATAAACTACAAACTTAAACAAAAGTTATTTTGTTTTTCTTTTTCGTATGTTTTTTTTTTTTTTATACTGGCATTTTAGATTTCCCCATTTGGTTATTTTTAATTTTTCAAAGTTGAATATAATTAGAGACATTTTTATTGCCATTTGTATTGGAACTTTCCCTATCATTAATTCAAAAAGGACAAATGTCGATTTTGAAAGTGAAGACATGTTCTTATTGATCTAACACGTTTGCCTTGTTTCTGAAATTAAAATTATCGAAAAAAAAAATGTTTTTTAATACTGGGAATTTTTAATATGTAAATAGGTTTTTTTAAATTTAATTATTTATAAAATCGATAATTATTCTAATAAAAAAATCTTTATACCGGTACTAAATAATCTTAAAAAAACATTTTACGATCCGAAATCCGGATTATCTTAATTTTTAGAATCAAAATATCGTAAAATCTAAATTTTTAAACTTAAAAATTAATTTGAAATTAAAAAATTAAGAATTCATTTATTTTTTTTTTTTTTTGAAGAAAAATTTCTGAATTACAGAGGTTATTATTTTGGAATTCTCGCTTGTCGGATAAATTTTGAACAGAATAATGCCACTCATTTAACTACCGGTTACATACTGTACAGTAGCCATACATTTCCTCATAGTAACCGTTATAATAAATTATGATCTTTAATAGGCAATAATATTGAAGAAGTTACAAAAATAAGCGGACAACTCTATTTTTGCCAATTTTGACTAATCAAAAATGGTTTTCGGATCATTATTTGCTTCCACGAAGCAAGGTGAACATTTAATGCCTGGTTTTCGCACCCAAATGGGTTTTAAAATGCTCTCTTGAACGGATTACTATATTATTTTGCCGATGATTTACCCATATAGCTCAAAATAGAAGTGCAAAATAAATTAAAACCTAATTTTTATCTTTTAATTTTAATAATTTTTTTTGCCCCTCTACTGAATTTACTGAAATGTATACTGTACTATATAAAAAAAAAGTTTAATTACGCTAAAACTTAATTCCACAGCTTTATTAATAAGTGTGTATCAGTCAATTATATCCATATTTTAAACACAAAAAAAGAATTATTTTTTTTAAAAAAATGTAGTTATCCGTTTATTGCTGTAAGTAGCTTAAATTATTAATTAATTAACGGTTTTTATTTAAACGGCGGTTTTCATTGTTTGATTTGATTAGAAAGTATATATTTTTTTGATTAGCATTTTGTTTACCTAAAATAATCAACTTTTTTGAAGTTTTAATGAGTTTTACTCTTTCAATGCCACATTAAAAGCAGGAAATGCGTACTAGAAAAGCGATGATTAGTAGTTTTTGAGTGTTTCTACCAGTTATTTCAGTTTTATTAAGCACGTTTCAATGACAACGTTATTTTGTGACAAGCTGGAAAATACGTGAATTTGTGTATCCGATTAAAATTCAGAGATGGTTTTCATATTATTCAAGTAGTCGCAAATTTTATTTGCCTAAAAACATACAGTAAAGTTTTTCCGTATATTTCAACAAGTTTATTTTAAGTTGTTTTTTTTTTATCATAACTGGAAAAGTAGAAAGAAAAAAAAAAGGTTTTTTTATGCTAATTTCTTATTGAAAAGGAGAGAAAGAAATATGATTGTGTCGATTTCAACTTTCATCGATTTTTAAAACGTTATTTTAAATATTTTTTTTTTCTCCCACTTCGCGATAAATGTTAATACAGTATGAAAAATCAAAGTGTTCCATTTGAGCAAGTTTCACGGCTTCACACCCATTCGAGGAATGTACGTGAGCGCGCTGGTAAGGTATATTATAATAATACTACACCTTACCAGGTACGTCAGACATTAGCCAGGTGATGGAGAGAGAGAGAGAGAAAAAAAATTATTGATGTCAAAATCAGAGCGCCAAAAAATGTTGAACCAATGGTAAGAGACGAGGAGGGTTGATTTGGACATCACGTGGTATCGACGAGTCCAGGAAGAAAAATAACCAGTTGAAAAAAAAAATTTTTTCTTTTAAATAAAAACCCCCAGAAAAAAAAAAAAAAAGAAACGAAACGAAAGAAGGAAAAAAAAAAAAGAAAGATTTTGTGGAAAAACTGGTTCAAACGGTTTTTGGTCAATCGCTGCTACTATTTCAACTGTGATATTTGATGGTGAAAGAGCTGATTGATTAATCAAAGCTTCTACCCAGTGTGTCTGTTCACGCGAGTGCTGCTTTCTTTTTTTTTTTAAATTATTATTTGAAATCACAACATGGAACTCGTCGGTAGTTCCAATATGAAGTTTAGGATTTTATTCGCTTTTCTATTTTTTTATACGTTTGGTAAGTGAATAATATTTATTTTTATATTATAATTTATATGGGAAAAATAAATTTAAGAAGCAATTTTTACTGTTCCAATTTTGATTTTAAAATTTTCGTTCCATATGTTTGCGTTATTTTACTGAGATCAAACTTTTAATTACAATTTAAAAATACTGTAGTAAAAATAATATTTTTAAAAGTCAATTTTTGACATGTCAAAACAAATTCGAGGCATTTAAAAATATACATTTTTAAATTAAATAATTTTGCTTGATGGTACTTAATATAGGTACTTTTTAAGGTTGTCAATTTTTGTAGCGTTGAGAATCAAAATTTAATGTTAATTGGCAGAAAAAAAAATGTTAATTACTGTATTTTAAAAATTTAATGAAATATTTTTTTTTTGCTGCGAATTAATTTTTTTTTTTTTCATTATTATTATTTATTTATTTTTTGTTTAAAATAATAACAATACGCGTTTCTAGTACTGGTAATGTATTTGCGGTATACAATTTCAACGTGAAAGTGAATGCAAATGATATAAGCCTAACCAGGAAGGTTCTTCGGGGTCAATACATTTTTTTTAGTCAAATTCGGTGACTAATAAAAATAGGCTAAAGATGGAAAAAATATAGGCCAAGCTTTTGTTCAACTCTCTTTCTCTTTTTTTTTTTTAAAATCTAACGCATACGCGGTTATATTTTAATATCGTGTTAAGGGTGAATCTCATAATATTTTTATTTAAAAGAAGAAGAGAAAAAACCATAAATAAAAAAGATATTAAAGAGACGATAAAGATTTGCATGCAAAAGGCGTCAAAAATAAACTTTTTTTTCTCTTTTTTTTTTTTTGACCTATTTATCATCCAAGAAAATATTTACTGTCAAATTTAGGTCAAATAATTATTTTTTCCCCCCTCGATACTAACGAATTTGAAATTTGTCTAATGAAACACCGGGGGGAAATATTAGTTAAATTCGCCCAAAATATCGTTAACATTGAAATTAATTTAAACAGAAATGTGCGGAATTAGTTGCGACGTCGTTAACAAAGTTTGGGAGGGGAAATTGGGTCTAGGTTATACCCCGCTTCTACCTGTACATGTCAAAAAGTGGGCAAAATGTTAGACGTTATAGGTGACGCCTGCCGTGTCACCACCATCAACCCATGCAAATGCACGCCTCTCCACGAGTTCAATATATTTAGAAAAGTGATATTAAATTTTGTTCATTTGTAAGAAATCTAATAATAATAATAGAGAAAAAAAAAGAAGATACCGTACGTGAAATTATTTAGGTCAAACTGATGTTTTTTTCGGCTGTCTGTATTTTATTTTTGTTTAAAAAAATAATAATAATAATAAAAGGAAGATAAAACGGTGTAAGTTACTTGAGATGATCGGTCTCGATATCTATCTCGTAATTGCCACTTTAAATGTAGGAAATACTGTATAAAAACTAGAAACAGTAATTTTTTTTTTTTTTTAGTTTAGATATAAAAAAAATGTTTTATGACTTAAACTTAGTTAGTACCGTTAGTGATGTATAATGATTGGAAAGTAACTAAATTTTAACTTATATTTTATTTTTTTTAAATAGTATAGCGAATGATAGTTAAACAAAATGACGAAAAAGTTGTAGGAAAGTTCCATCTGAAAATGTAATTTATTTTTTTTTTTGTTGATAAAATTACTGTTTTAAAATAGTATAGCGAATGATAGTTAAACAAAATGACGAAAAAGTTGTAGGAAAGTTCCATCTGAAAATGTAATTTATTTTTTTTATTTTGAAAGTTTCCAGTTCAACTGAGGAATTTTTAAATAATTCTAGTATACATGTAATGTGTTTTGATTTAACGATGAAATTAGACATTTATTTACCGATTTTAACGAGATATTTTGTAGGAAACGTTCATTTTTCAAAATAAAAAAAGAATCATTTAATGTTTATATTTTTTGTATGGGAATAAAATGAAACGCGTTTTTAAAACGGTGAAAAAAAGTTATCAATTTTTTTTTCAGGTTTAATTACTACTATAAATGTATCTTAATTATACTGTAGCTACAGTATTTCAAGTTTTATCTATTTCTTTTTTTTTCTTTCGCTTTTTAGTTCCTTGGGTATCGTCACAGGAGGACGAAACGCTGAAAGTTCTCAAGTCAAAAAAATTATCAGAATTACAAGCGATATTATCGAAGGTAAAAACTATTTATTTTTTTTTTTAAAAAACAAAATAAAAAAAAAAGTTGATTTGAGGTGCAAAACAAGGTTGTCTCGTACTTTTAATTTAAATCAAGTTTTTAAATTTGTGTAATTTTGTCATTATTTTCAGGTATTGGATACGGTGAACGAGACGGAGGAGGTGACGACGCGTGACCCTCGTCTGACGGGAGATCCGCGAAAAGATTATATTTACGATCCCAATTTACCTCGGGAATTAGGGGACCACGATTTGTCCACGTATCCCTTCTATAACGAAGTTCCCAAGGATATTACGTTCAAATGCGACGGAAAATTGGACGGTTATTACGCCAGTGTTCCTCACCATTGCCAGGTAAAAATTAATATTTATCAAGGATTTTTCCTCCACTTTTTTTTTTCGATTTTGCTTTAGTTGAAAAAGTCAAGGATTTCTTCTAATTTTTTAATTATACAGATAATATAAACTTTTGGACTGTTTTTTTTTCTTTTAAATAGTGTTTGCTGTTGATCGTTATGCAAATTGTTTACGTGACTCGATACAAATTTTAAGCGGGGTCATGTTTAAAGAAGTCGATTAAGATTTCATATTTAAAAGCAGTTTTTTAGACAGTTATAAAACAACGTTATTTTTTTTTTAAAAAAAATTTCTACTGTATATGACGTTGTTTTATTTTTATTAAAGGTTGGGTTTTTTTTTTTCAATATTTCAGTAGTTTTATGACGTCTAATTTAAAATTAACTTAATCTATACAGCTTAGTGTTGCTTGAAAATTCAAATAATATTTTACCAATTGGCTCACCTAAAATTAATATAATCATCATGTAAAAAAAAACAATACGATACTATTTTGATTTGTGATCATTTTTGAGCCAAATTCAATATCGAGTACAATAATATGTTGATTCAAGAAAAAACATAGTTTGATATTTAATCGATTTATTAATAATCAAGTACACGCATTGTTACTGTTATTTTTGATTATGTTATTGAAACTCAGAACCGGTACTATATTTAGAAACATGTTTTAAATTTAAAAATCCTAATAGAAATTGTTAAAAATTGCGCTTCAACATTATAAATTAATCAAGTTTTTGTTTGTAGTTATTCCATTTGTGCGTTTTTGGACATCGCCACGACTTTTTATGTGCCAACTACACCGTTTTCGACCAATCTCAATTTATCTGCCATTTTGTGAACGCTGTCAACTGCTCCAATTCTTTGAGCCATTACGATCGAAACAGTATATTATACGTGACAACTACAACCACTATCGAGCCTCTCGAAGAAGAATACGACGACTATGAAGCGCGTCCTAAACGGCGAAGGAGGCCCAAGAATGGAAGACGTCGTGGTCAGCGCAGGAGGACCACCACTACCACTCTCAGTCCCGATGAATATTATTACGACGACGAAGAGCTGCCGGCGGAAGAAGGCGCCGAACAGCCGGAAGAAAAAACTCAGCCACCAGCAGTTCGTCGACCGGCCCTTCGACCACCTAAACCTGTTCTCAGAACGTCGACGACGAAGCCTCTTCCTGCGGCTGCCCCGTTAGCAGTGGAACCCATTCCTCTCAAAACGATTCCTTTCCCCGTACGCCGTCCTCCGCCGAAGGAGAACGCGGAAACTCCCGCGGATGAACCTGAGGCTGCTGACCCCGTTCCAGCCAGACCGATTCCCGTACGGCGATCTCAATCGAGGGTGAAAACGGAACCTCCTCCGGTTGAATCCTTAAATGTTGATCCGATTCCTGTCAAAACGATTCAGGTACCAGTGAGACGATCTCAAGCGAGGGAAAGTGCAGAGTCATCGGCGGTGGATCCAGTTGCCGTGCAACCAAGTCCTGCCCAAAGGATACCTGCTAGACGTCCTCAAGTAAGTGCGAAAGTAACGCCTTTAGCGGCGGAACCGGCGGACGAGGAACCGCTACCAGTTCAAAGGATACCGGCGAGACGTTTCCAAGCAAAACAAAACGCGAATCCTCCAGCAGTTTCTGAACCATTAGAAGAAGAGCCGATTCCGGCACAAAGGATACCGGCGAGACGTCCACAAGCGAGCGCAAGAGCTGATCCTGTGGCGGCTGATGAGCCGGTAGACGAGGATCCCGTTCCCGTGCAAAGAACACCGGCGAGACGACCCCAATCACGCGTCCGAAGTCAGCCAATTTCCGAAGCGGAATTCGCTCAAGAATCGAAAGTTGTTACTACGAAAGTGAAAATGTTTCACGATCCGATGAGCGTTATAAATCCGGACGTTGTAGTGGGAAATATTTTAGCCGGGGTTGGAGCGGTTCCGAGCACTACATTGCCTCCGACTACGCTAGATCCGAGTGAGTACGAAGATGACAGCACGGGCGAACCTATTTCGGATTCCGAGGAGCCGAATTCGGGTTCGAAGAAAAAGAGGAAACCGAAAGTAACCACGACTGCGGCTCCTCACGATCCCATGACCGCCGTCCAACCGGATTTCATTGCATTAAGCATTCTAAGCGGAGCAGGAGCAGTTCCGACCACGACGGAGCCCACTACTACGACGAAACGAAAAATGATTCGCGGAAGAACCAGGACACCGCCGGTCACTAGCGCTCCTAAAATTGAAACGTCTTCTCCATCTCCGAAACAAAACCCAGCGGAAGCGGCGAAGGGAGGAGATAAAACTCCCTCACACGCAGCGTCCCTTTCCGAACTGACAGAACCAACTTCGGTAACCGCAGCGCCCGCTCAACGAACTCGGCTCGTCAAGAGGATAAGAAAACCAGGAGGAAGAGCCACAACTACTACTACAACATCGCCACCGGAACCGAGCGTCGAATACGAGTATAGCGAATAATCTTGGATCAGAATTATTTTGGACAGTGATCAACAGCGGATAGAACTTTCGAGTTTAATCAATGTTTATATGATTGGGGTTTCGTGATTGGGGAGGGATAATAAAAAATAAAACATACCAAAATTATTTTGGTAGTTCCGATTGGTTCAATTGTTTTTGTAAAGACATTGAATATGTTTAGTTTGTGAAATTACCAATAATAATAATACATTTTAAAAATTTTAGAAAAATTTTTTTTTTCATTTTAAATTAAGGTAATTAATTTTTTTGAACACTACCCGGTACTGAATTTTCTGTTAGTGCAAAACTGTTAAAATAATAAGTTTGCAATAGCAAAAATATAATTATTATGATGTTGCCTATCATAGCGATGTGGCCCTGTGCGAGCTACATTATATTTATATTGGTGCATGTTCAGTCTACTGTATTAATAATTAGCCTACATGTCTGTTGATTCAGATGGCAAAAAAAATCAAGACTACTATTTTGCTTTTCAAATCCTAGTAGTACAAAATGGCAATACCACTAGTTTACTCAATCACTTCGAAAACTAGATTTTGTATTAAGCGACATTGAATTTCATGCCTGCACATCGCATCTAAACTTTGTTAAGAAATTTGGTATTGGCTGATTAAGATATTTATAGTAGATGGAATTATACGTATATTCGAACGCCTTCGTGGCAATCGCAATCGGAGTATTGATTTATTTGCTTAACCGCTGGTACCGAGGTGCTTTTATTTCTGATTTTTACGGAAAATACGTGTTCATAACGGGAACCGACAGCGGCTTCGGATAAAAATTAGCCGTCGACTTGGACAAACTCGGACTTCACGTCTACGCGGGTTGCTACTCCGAAGAAGGAGCTGAGAATTTAAAAAACAAAACATCTTCCAATTTAAAAACCGTTCGTTTGGATATAACGGACCAAATATCAGTGGAGAAGGCGAAAGCATTTATCGAAAACGATTTGCCGATTGGAGAAAGTAAATATTTAAGGAGGGGAAAAAAAAAAACTGTTTGATTATTATTATTGTTTACATTTTTTAGATTTATGGGGTTTAGTAAATAATGCCGGAATTGGTGGGAAATGGCAATTCTGTTCTCGCAGTAATGGAAGACAATCGAGAAGTGATGGAAGTGAATTTTTTTGGTTCCGTTCGAGTGACGGAAGTTTTTGAGCCGTTGATTATAAAAGCCAAAGGTCGAATCATTCAAGTAATCAGCCTAGCCGGCAGAGTTTGCGTTGGCGGTGCTCCTTATACTTGCTCGAAATTCGCACTTGAGCCTTATGCGGACGAACTAAGGTAGGATATAATTTTATTTTTATGCATTTTAAAGCATTACTATTAAACAATACCGTATATTTTAAGGAGAAATATAAAACAATTTGGTGTAAAATTTTGTTCTATTGAGCCTGCAATTTTTAACCAAACTTCCCTGCTTAATATTTCTCAATATAAAAACGTGATGACGCAAAGATTTCAAGAACTTCCGGATTGGAAAAAGAAGCATCTCGGATCAGATTACGTTGAAAAAGGTATGAGCATTTACACTTTTATCAATAATATTGATATTCCCGTGCGAGATTACTGTATGAATCTGTTATTACTAGAAATTGAGATAAGAGAAGGAATTTTTAACAACAGCGTACCTCTACTATCCAAAGGAAATACAAATATAGGCGTTGTGACGGAAGCTATAACTCACGGTTTGGGGGCCAAACCTCCCAAATCGAGGTATGTGGTTGGGAGTGGTTCGCGAATACTCCTTTTACTCACAGAATACACTCCAGATTGGCTTGTGGATCGTATAGTGTCGTGATGATTTTTTTTAAACACATTGTATGCGATAATAATAATTATTATCAGCCCCCATTTGTTTCTTCATTTACAGTAATTTTTTTGTTTACCAAAATGTTTTTTTTTTTATTCATTTAATGATCATGCTACCTAAAACTGTTTACAATTCTGTTAAACAAAACATGGTACAAATTCTTTAAATTGCCAATCATAACATTGATTAATTAAATAGGACATTTTGATTATTATTATGCCAAGCTCATATTTCGATTCCGCTAAAATTTTAGTATTTAGCAATAGTTTATTTGCTTTATATTTTAATTTTTATTCAAAAAATTATAATCTTGAGTTAAATAGGTTCTATTCTTTTCATTGAGGCCAATGAACGTTAAATCTGGTTGCTCATATTTGATTCGACAGATTATAAATGCTATTTAAACATTTTCAGAATATAATTAGCATTTTAATTTTCAAACCATTTTTTATTTCCTTATCGAATTCGAATAAATATAAGTAGGCCTATATGATGTTCTTGATTCATTTATCAGCAATATCATTCGACAATAGTCGCAAAAATGCGCAGTTACAGTTTAAAATCGAAGATGTTTGCGGTTTATTTTATTGTTTTGATATTCGTTTCTCAATTTTCACACGGCGTTCCAGTTTCGGAGGAGAAAGAACTTTTGTCTTCGCCGAGAGAAAAACGAGCCGTCAAAGTAGTACCAATTGCGGTGGCGATAGTGGTTCCGATTATTAAGAAAAATGTTGAAAAAGCGGTTGAAAGATTAGGAAAAAAAGTTGGAAAAGCAGTTAAAAAATTAGGAAAGTCGGTTGGGAGAAGAATTAAGAAAATTTTCGGTTAACTATAGTGGGTAACCGTCATCAATTACAGTAAGTTTTTTTTAAATACTTTTATCGATTTTTTTATAAAAAATTTATTATGATTTTTTGTTTTAGAAGGCGAACACTTTTTATTACTGGAGTATTATTAAGGATAACTTTTCTCACGATGAACTTGAAAGCACTAAATTAACTTGATAAAACATTGGTAGTGTTTTCATTTTTTAAAAAATATTATAGTCTAGAATTATTTTAAAAAATATATAATCATTCAAAGTAAACACACAATCAAATTCGTTATACGATGCTAAAATTGCGCCAAATTTAATTTTTTTTTTTTTTTTATAATTTTATATTCCATCCAAAATGATTTTTTTTATATATTATTTTGTGAATTATTTTAAAAATAAATTGGAATAGTTTGTTCGCAAAATTCTTGACAATGCTATCTAAATGTTTTAAAATTATTTCTAATACATTACGATGGTGATCGAATTCATCATAATAGTTGTATACAGTATCTTTATTGATTAACTGTGATTGCTATAGTGACTCTTAATTACTAATTTTAAAAAAAAAATACCGGATTTTCGATTGTACTACCATCAATCACAGTAAGAGCAAATATTTTAATACTTAACCTTTTCCAAATTAATTATTTATGATTAAGCGATACCAAAATTATTATAGTCGAGACTGTTGTTTTGATTTAGAAGAATATTGTAAGATTAATTGTTATAAGTAACATTTTCATCTATTATAAATAGCAATCCTAAATTTTTACTTACAGTAGTCAAAATAAGTTAATTTAGCACAATGATTTTTCTTGTTTAGCTGAAAATAAATTATAAAAACAATTTAAATGACTTATGAAAAATAATATAATTTCAGCATAAATGAAAATTTTGAAATCGCTTAACCCAATGTATGTGAGTTGCATTGGGTGTGTAACAAACGTAATTTAGCTTAACAGGCAACTTCGGTTGTCGTATCGCCCAAGGAACGGTTACAATAGAAATTCATAGACCTTACTTAACGTAGAGAGACTGGATAGTCGACGAGCGGTTGTAGTGGTTGACAACTATGTGGTTTGGAGAGGCGATGCCCGGTGAATACTGGTCGTCCTCGTTGATCTGTTGTTTCCCTTGTAGCGGCGGTTGCCGCAAAGAAGTCTTCATCGGCGGCTGTAAATTACTTACTAACTTAGCTAACTTAATTAACTTATTTACAAGCGAAGCGAGCATAACAACTTATCAAGACAAAGTTAAAATGTAACTAACTGTTTATTGTACAAAGTGTTTGGTATTTATACTATTTACAATATTAAACTTTGATACAATTAAAATACAAATAATGGCAATTAGATCGATAACATTAATTATTCAATTTTTGTCCTCGATCGGTGGAAGCTTCTTATTGGTTCCGTCGATCGAAGCACTTTACATAATTTTATTTAACCCTCTGTCGGGCGCATCTGTACAAATTGATATCCACCTCATATTTTTCCATAAAACTTCTAAAAAACAAAAA
>JAQGAY010000314.1:0-31844 GCA_034698085.1 Polydesmus angustus | reverse complement strand
AATTGTTTGTACGATTCCATTAGTCAAGTTTTGAGAAAGAACGTGGAGAAGCGAACGATGATGGACAATCTAGATGTGGTTATTTTAGCAGTGGACGAAATTTGTGATGGAGGGTAATACAAGTTAATAGTAATTCCACCATTAAATGGGTAAACAGATGTTTTCAGTGGTTTAAAGACAGGGTAGGGCGTGAAAAGCAATATTTAGCGGTAAAGTTGTTTTTTTTAACAAGTCCTGCGAGCGATTTTCAATATCATTTTGAGTTTTCAAATTAATGGCAAAATAACGGAAGATTATTCCAACTCAATAGTACGTCATGTACTATTGGACGGCAACTGTTTATCAAATCTACTGTAGTGGCAGAATAATCTCTCTAGTTAGTTTCCCGTAATATAAATAAATAATATTGATGTACGTTCTTTCTGAATTTCAGCATAATATTAGAAGCCGATTCCAGCGCCGTTACTTCTCGAGTAGCTTTACGTCAAGATGACATTCCTTTGGGAGAGCAAACTGTTGCTCAGGTAAGAATAATTATATCTGATTCTGTAATATTAGACGAGGCGTTTTTTAAGTCATTTTGTACGTATTTAAGTCATAACTTTTCTATTAGGTATTGCAATCGGCTAAAGAGCAACTGAAATGGTCTTTATTGAAATAGAATATTTTGAACTCAATTTAATGTTTATCTACTCGTAATTACATTTATTATCCAATTAAAACTGTTTATCTACATATTAGCGATGTATAGTATGAATTACGTGTTAAAGAAGAATCGACTTCCATATTTAGCCGGGTGTCTTGGATAATCCTCCGGTAATTCCGCCGGTTGATCGGGATATTCAATTTTCTTCTCTTCCGGTTTAGGCCGATATTTCGATTCGTGAATTCGAGGTTTGGAAAAATATCCTGGTTCGGGCCGTTCGAGCCCAATTTTATCGAATACGCACTTATCATATATTGCTTGTTCCGGACGACATCTATAAATAGCAACCATTAGATAATATTGAGCTATTAACATTATATTTTAAAAAAGTTATACTTTCTGAATTCAAAAGTTTGACTGCCGTAATTAATGCATTTGCCATAATTATCAAACTCTTCGTAGCAAGATGATTTGAGACGGCGAAAAAATTCCAAAGCGCAAGACGTGACCGCTTTTCCTTCGTTTAAACATTTGCGAGGATCCTTCTCCTCTTTTTTACATAACATAAATTCCTACAAATACATCAAATATAATTGATTTTTTAAATAAACTCGGTTCAGTACTTAAAATTAACCTTGCCGGGATCGTCACAGTATTTTCCTACGTGCAGGGCTGCTGCTTTCATATAACACGTAGTCAATTTAATTTCTTGAACTTCTAGTTCCTCATCAGAAGGAAGCTTTGTTTCAGCGCGGACAGACATAGTAACTTGCTTCTTAAATTAGTAAACGATATTATTTTTAATTAAATTTTATAACGAAATAAACATTACACAGGTACCTCAGCTGCTGAGCTACAGCAGCCGTGTAGTGCCTCCAGTCGGAATCAAAAACACAAACTATTTATTTTTAATTTTAAATAATTACAAACTAATTTTCGTTATTAATGTAAATTTATTTATTGTGTTGATATGATTAAAATTAAATTTAAAACAGTTTTAATTGTTTTTTAAGCAGCTGTAACTATAATTTTACGTCACTCTTACGTCACATCCTTGGCACACTTTCGCCACCGTCTTATTCTAGAATTGCAATATTTAGCTTAAGTTGGCCTACATTACATTTTATTATTACACGTATAGGTGGCAAGTTAAAATTGCCCTAACTGCGGATTCTATGTTTTGAAGATGGCGGTTGGGAGTGGACTACGATGCTTACGAAAATAATATTTATCAAATCTTGTAGTGTAATATTTCAGCGATCTGAGCATAACTTGGACATTTTGAAGGTAAGATTGTTAAATTTACTGATAAATCTAATGTCGTTTATGAATGCAAAACGTACGAGTGATATACATAACATTGAATTTTGATTGTGCGGGTTTTTACGGTATGTCTATAAAGCTCTATATAAATTATCTTGCTTTAAGGTTGAACGGAGATTTGCCACCTCAGATTTATTGATTCTGTTCAAAAATTTAATCAGTATTTTTGCGATTTACGAGATGAATTGATTATCAAAATGTTAATTTGATTAGTATTCGGCGGCGATCGCATGAAGATGGCTACGTAATAAAATTGGCTTGTTTATATTATTCTCGTTATCGACCGGCCGCGTTTTATTATTAACTTACTAATTATTATTAAATTTCATCTTTACTAAATTTCATTCATTTTTGTTGTTGAAGTGTAAGTTTACCGGGAGAAACATTTTTATTTGTCCCGGTAGCTTTATATTTTTAAACGGCGATATTTTAGCTCCAATTTTATTATTTATTAATAAATTTCAGATAAAAAAAATATTTTTTTAGTAAATATTTTTATTTTTTCCATCTGTAAAATGTGTTTATCTTTAGGTATTGGTTGATTATTTACTTTATTTTGTATGCATCTAGATAATTATGTAGGCTACCGGTAGTTTAAAATTATTATTATTATGAATGAATGAATAGGTAGATAGTTTTTAATTATTGCTATTGGTCAACTTTAGCCACCAGATGACATACGTTTAATGTGTGTGTTAACTGGTTTCAATATCGAAGTCTGATGACCCAAATAAGGTAAAAGAAAATGGGAAAAAGTTCTCAATTTATTATTATAATGGGGAGCAAGAGAAAACTTGTCCGTTTTCTTTCAAAAAAACTAATGTGGGCGATGTAATTTTTGTAACCGAATTTGATATTTCTATGTATTTCATTCTAAAACAATTTTTGTTTTGTTTTGTTTTCTTCCGTAAATTTCTAGTTAAAATAAACTCCGCATCGTATCGCCAGGCAATGGCCACTTTGAACGATTTCTTCCCTCAACTTGGAACTCAAGACACGAAGAAAAAATTGTCTTTGGGCGCAGATATTATTCGCCATTTGGAGCAGCACGAAAATATTGAATATTGCGAAGATTTAGGAGCATTCATCGATAGCATAGTCATTTGGCTCAATAGCAGCAATTTTAAGGTACAGTATATTATATACATGTATATAATTTTATTTTTCTTATGAAATAAAAATACCTACGCAAATTATGACAATGTTCTTTTTCCTGGTGTTGCATAATAAAGCGATTTGGAACCAGAGCGGCTTACTTGTTTAGGTGTTCATACAATAGTTTGTGTAGGCTGCGGATAAACGATTTACAACTTCCTGTCATTTAAATCTTTTTGTTTTTGTCACTTTAATTTTTATTATCGGTCACGTATAGAATTAAGTGGGTGAAGTTTTAATCGCTTGCCAAGTGATTTTCGTAAGTTTAAAGTTGGAATCGTGGGGCGAATTTTACTTCAAAGGAGAAAGCGAGAGCAAACTTTTGAAATTTTGCCCTATTTTAATTTCTAAATATATCTTCTAATTTACATACTTTATAGCACCGGAAATAGGATAAACGTTTATTTATTGCAATTATTTACATTTTTATGAATAAATCTAATTGTTTAATTTTTATCAACACTAATAATTATTTGTTTTAATTGCCTTTGATAATACTCGTAGTTTCGGTTTTTGATTTTTTTTTTGTTTATTATTGCAGGTTGCTCTCAATGGATTGGAAATTTTAATTCACTTTGTTGATAAATTAGGAGAGAATTTTAAATCGTATATAGGAACAGGTAAATATTATAATACGTCTGCAAATATTATTTACAAGTTAAAATTTATTAATTTGTGAAAACATTTTTTTATCCATAATTTAGCACTTAAAATTAGTGTTCAAATTATTAAAATTATAATTTTGTTCATTATGCTTTATTATTATCATAACTATGTTATTATGATTAATTTTGCTACAGTATAATGATTATTATTAAATATAATATCTTTTTTATATATAAATTTAAAATAAGATATAATTATGTACGGTCGTTTTTAATAAAATTTAATTAAATTCTTTATTTCCAAAGAATATGTTAAATTTTTATTTTTTAAAATAAAAATTTGAGTAAATGTGAGAGCCTCAAGAGAATTTTATTAAATTAAATTAAAAAAAAATTTTTTATGATAGAATTAGAATGCAAATTTTAGTTTTTTTTATTAGGTTAGAAGAGGGGGGGGGGGGGAAAGCACAAATAAATAATATTTTTTGCCCCTTATTAATTTTGTCGTTATATTATTTTAGTTTTAACTTTAACGCATCAATGCATTTACTTTGTTTATTAAGTATTTTCACCGTTTATGGTTTTAAAAATATTTGTCGTATATTGACAGAAGAGATGAATGGGCAATGATTTTTTTTTTTTTTTGAAATTGACGTTATAGTACATTTGAGTTCAAGTTTGTTTACAGTAGTTATTTTAAAAAGATTTTTTAAGGGCATTAAACTTATAATTCTTTCAAAAGATTTTAAAATTTACATTGAATTGCCAACTTAGAATAGTATAAACAATTTATTTTTTATTTTAAAATGCCGGTAAATACGCAACAAACTTAAAATTGCTAAAATAGTAACAATTTTTATTGTGTTTTTCTTAAAATTAAGTACTGTGGCTTTTGAAATATTATTGTTTACGGTATGAGAAGTCTTGAACTGTATAGAGATTTATTTAAATTTTTGAAATGTTGTAGTTTATTCTGAAGAGTATGTATATCAAAAGCGGGTGTGGTTTTCAAACCGGTTTTATCTGACAAACTACTAATTTCAAGCTATTATCAATAATATATAATTATATAGAATAGTCTATTTTAATAAACTAATCAAATTTTGATTGTTTTCATTCGAAATATTTTGTTTGTAAAAAAAGTTGTAAATAATTAACTTTCCAAAAAATATTTCAATTTTTAGAATAAATCTTTATACTTAGTATAATATGGATTTTACTTTGTTAGGATGTATAGTACAGTGTTAAAAAAAAACTTCTAAAATTTTTTTTGATTGGATGTTTATTTAATAAATTGATTACTATTTAATATTGCAAATTAATTATTTATTTTTTATAGTATTGCCTCACGTCGTCGATCGGCTGGGAGACAACAAAGATCAGGTAGAAATCAAATCGGCATCACAAATTACTGTATTTTCAATAACACAACTTTTTTTAATAAATAATTTAGGTTAGAGATGAAGCTCAAAAACTTGTTCAAAAGTTGATGAACCAAGTTGCTTCGCCACAAGTAAAAATTAAATAAAATTGTTGATTATTGTAATTATTTAAAAATTAATTTTTATAATTCTCTTAGACAATATTCGATAAAATATCTTCAGCTTTTATTCATAAAAATGGTCGCGTCCGTCAGGAGGTTTTAATCGCTCTTCAAACGGTTTTAAAACAGTAAGTTTAGTGGTTTTAAATTTTGATAGTTTTGATATGTTTATAGCATATTTTAATTTTTGGCGATTTATACAGTACTGTACTGTATATTTTAAGATTCCGTAGATTTTATCAAAATTTATGTACTGAATTTTTTATACCGGTACTGGTTTGATCCAAAGTATGCTAGTTTTGATTCTAAGTTTGCACGTTTTAATATTAAAACTAACTTGTTTTAATTCAATATTTAAGTTTTTATTAAATTGATTTTTATTTTTAAAATTTCAGACACGGAGCACAATCTCTTTCGCTTTCAAAATTAGTGCCATATATTGTTAAACTTCTTGGAGACCCAACTGTGTTTGTAAGTTTTAACTCAAAAGTTGATAGCTATTAGGCAATGCAAATAATAACGATCATAAATTTTCTACGTAAGGTACGTGACGAAGCTGTTAATACACTAGTCGAAATTTACCGTCATGTCGGCGAACGAGTACGATATGACCTTACCAAAAAATACAACGTTCCAGCACCCAAGTAGGTTTCGTAATAAGAATTTAACCTAAGGAAAAATTGATCTTCAAAAAAAATAATTTTTTTTAAAATATCTATATAGATTGCAATTAATTTCTGCCAAATTTGATGAACTTCGAGATGGAGGAGAATTAATGCCAACAGCTCTCGTGAGTGGACCATCGTCTACCACCAGCAGCGTCGATGGAGGTAGGAAACTCATTTACTGACATCTTAAAAAGTTGCGCTGATGAAACCGAAAAAATAAATCAGTCGGGGGGGCAGGGTTATAACATTGAGCTAAGAAGATGTTGTGTACCTGTTCGTCCTTGGTTTTCGAATGTGGGTGTAACCAAGTGCTTAAAAAAATCTATGTGTCGGAGAGAAGGAGATGAGCTAGCTTGAAGCCATACAATTAAGAATTTCCTTTCTATTGTTTACCAACACTTAGCTCGCTTTAATCGTTGAGGAAGTAAATCACGGATAGAAACAAAAAATAGAAAAAAGAGCCCAACCTACTTAAGTTTTTAAAGAAATTGTGTAAAAAGAGGTAATCTATGAATGAAAATTGTCTCCCCTTTTGTTTGCTACGCATATAAACACTTTAAAAATCGATGCAGGTATTAAAAAAAGGTTCGGCTGACTAGCACGATTTAGATTTAACTCACTAAATTACAAATAATTATTTTTTGAAAGTGACTTAGAACCACCTTGACCCCAGTAAACTGTAGTAGGCGCTTACTTTTAAGACGCCCCTTTGATTAGGACGAGGGTCGTTCAAAAAACTATGCGGTAAAAGGAGCGATCATTGTAATTCGGAGATTGGGAATTTGTGAGGCAGAGAGTGTGAGAGGAGGGAAAGGGTCTGCTAGAGATTCTTGATCTTCTGAAACAGCCAGCTTCTGAATTGCATCCTTTATTCATTCCGCTCTAAGTTGTTCCCTTCATCTTTCCATCAATGGATTTGACCCGTTTAACTTTGAACTGTTTGGATTATCTATCGCGGGTTGATATCGAAACTGATTGTTTGGATTAAGTGATAGGGAAGTGATGGTGCCGCGTTAAACACGCACCTACATTTGAGTTTGAGCCGTTCGCGAAGCACGATGCCTATTAAAAGCTTCCCGAGCGAAGACACGCAGTTCCCGCCGGAGACAGATGTGGACGCAGACGCCGTGGACAAGAGTCGGAGGGTTGCGAGTCCCACCGTAGAAGAAGTGCTAGACTCTTTGTGGAATAACGAGGATCAGCAATGGATTACTTTATTTGATAATTTGCTACGTTACCCGGGTCAGAAGAAAAATCAACGCAGCTGTTCGTGTGACAGGAGTGAGTAGCAGTCAGTCGACACCCTCGCTCTTCCATTCATTATTTTGTTCCTACCCTCATTCATTTCTCTCTCTCTCTCGCCTATATTTACGTGCCGTACCGTCACCCGTGACGCCCGCACATATTATTCTCCCTACCAACTCTACACGCGCCTTGTAAAATGCGTGCGCTAGTATTATCTAAGGTTTTATTAGGTCATACTGTGTGATATTTGTTTTATGGCTTTTTGTTTTTGTTGCCTTATTATCGGTATTGAATTTTCATTATTATTACAAAATCTTAGCGAACTATACTTTTACATAATCGATCTTTAATCGGAAATCACTTCATAAATCACAATTGCATTCTTTAGATTAGGTTTAAATTAATTATTTTGTTTATACTTAGAAACAAAACGCAATGATAAAAAGTTTTATTGAACTTGTGGTAGGTTCGTAGAAAATAAAAAAGAATAATTTATTGTTTGTCAATCATTGAAAAAATAGTGCGTATCTTGATGAAGATGGATACATTTTCATTGGAATTGAAGTTTCGAAATAATTGTTAAAAAATGAAATGGAATTGAATTAAAATTTTAATTATTTTAGTTTGGAATGAGAAGTATCAGGAATAAAATTCTAGTTACACGTATTTTTGCTTGGAATGAGTATTAACAATTCAAAGTGTTGAATTTAGAAATAGTAGGGAATTATTTAAGCAGCAATTAAATACTTAAATAATATTTTAACAATTTTAATGTAAATGTTACAGATTAAATCTATTTAAGAATTTATATGGCGCAATATTTGATTTTTTAATGTTTGGTTCTTTTATTATCTAAATATTTGAATTTTTAATAATCGACAACTTTTAAATACTGTATTAAATATTTGATTTTCATATGTTTAAAGAATGTAATTAAATTTATTGATACCTATTTGCAAAACCGGGTCACAAACGGAAGAGAAAGGAACAGGTGAAAGTGGGGAGAAAAAGAACTTGACCTAAATATTGAAATTACTTTCATCAAATTTTTATTTTTTAAAATGTTTTAGCACTGAAGTGTTAGAGAGTAATCAATTTGATAGAGCTATATAGTGTTTAGAGAAAATTTGGTTGAACAGATTGTTTACAGACTTTTCCATTTGTTTAGTCTTGGTAATAGTTAGGTACACACATTTTCTCAATCATCGGTATTTATATAGAACGGGGGAGGTTTTTAATTCCACCCTATAGCAGTTACTGTGCAGATAGCATTAACGTCATCACATGTAATTGAAAGAAATTATCTATTGTTTATCGTCTGGTTTACTTTTAAGGTGAAATTAAGAAATGTGATGTTGGCAAATATTTAAATTAGATAGAAATTAATCAATTATCGTGATACAACATTTAATTTTTTTTAGATTTATTTTAATTTTTTCTTTTTCTTTTTAGGGTATCCTGAAGATGAAGTGGATCGCGAAATGGTAAGAACATGACTATCTAGAGAGTTTAGCAAAAGTAAACTAATAATTATTTCCCTAGGGTTTACATAAATCTCCAGCCAAAAACAGAGCAAGCAGCGCTCCTCCATCACGTCGGGCTTTATTCACTCTTCCAAACAAGCCGGCTCCCCTTCCTTTGTCATCTGCACCAACACCAAGTAAATATTCACTCCATCTCTTCTTCTTTCTCTCCTTTGGTTTACGTAATATTTTAAAGTCCGTATTTTATTTTAAATTTTTGAGTAAGATTGCAGTTTGTTTGATTAGTTCATGAACTGTTATCTTGCTGAGATAATTTTTTATAAAGTTTTGCTCTTGTTAATTGTTATTTAGCACTTTTAAGTTTAATAGCGTTAACGGCTCAAACGCTTTAGCAGTTACTGGTATTTTAGAGATTTAATTGTTGAAAGATTAAAAATGTTGAAATTTATTTTTTAATGCCGTAATTGTTAAATTCGACATTTATTAATTTTTACTTTTATTCTGTAGCAAATGAAAATGCTATCACATATTTTAACAAAAATTTTCTGAATTTTTAAATTAAAGTAGTTAAATTTGACAATTAATTTTTACTTTTATACTGTAGCATATTTTTTCTGGTTTTATTTTTAAATTCAAATATTAAAGTTAAACGTTATTCTTTAAGACTATTGCATAATACAGGATGTTGAATAAAAATTTATGGGAGGGAGATTCACTTCATTAAAATATTTTCAGAATTATTTAACTAGAGCAATGACGAGTTTATACGGTAGTGTTCTTTATTTAATTCAGCAACATGTTAATTTAGTATGTGTTACGTTACATTTTTAAATTTTGATAAATATTAAACTTTACGACTTTTTTAAAAAATTACTGGAACTGCATACTCAATTTTACTTTAACCTTCTTCTATTCATAATGACATATTATATTAATCGACTTCTTTTTACGATTAGAAGGTTAAAATAAAAGCGATTTACCACCAAATTATTCTACCATGGCAAAAATATTTTTATATTCAGCATTTATTATTTTTTGTTTTTTGCTTTAATAATAATAATTTTATTTTACTTTCTCTTCTAATTTATCATTATTTTGTATATTATTGTGTTACAGTATAGTCTAAGTGTTTACTTTAGTGAGTGCATTAATCCTGGAGATTTTAGTACTGTACACCATATCTAGAAAAAAAGTGATCAATACTTTTACATGATAAAAAAATCAAATGTTATTGAGACTAAAACCATTTTAATTTATACTTTACTATAATGGTAACTATTTTATACTGTGTCGTCAATTTTTAACTTTTACATTTCAACAACATTTAGTATTTACATGTATTTCTCTTTTTTTTTTTGAAAGAATATTTCGCTTTGAGACTAATAGTGCAATAGTAAGCTCAGTAAAATATATATCACCGGCAGTTACTATATTATATTGAAATACAGTAGTTTTAGTCTCAATAACATTTATTATATTTTATTGTTTATGTTAAAGTAGCCTGTAGCTCGCTTTTTTTCGGTTTAACATGTTTATATTTTTTTTTTGTATCTTAATATGACTTAAATCATAAACTTAGTTTTATGTGACTTTAGATGCTTTATATTTCAACCGTTTAACATATTCTAACATTTTGCATCTTTTTACTAATAAGAAACCGCTACCTTACCAAGAAAACGCTCATTCAGGACTCCATCAGTTCCTTTGGCGACAGGTAGACTAGCCCTTAACTGGTTAACTTTGCTAATACTGACTAGACTTTTAGCATTAGCTTATGTGGGCTGTTTATTTATTTTTAATAGATTTGCATGTTCTAAAAATTATTTTTAAATTGTGATTTAAGGTCAAGCTGGCGCTGTTGATGAAGAAACATTTATTCGAGCGTTCGAAGAGGTTCCTAAACTTGAGGTATGCTATATATAAATATTATTTTGGAATTTTAAGTAGATGCTTTAATTTAATATTTGTATTTTGAACAAGTTTTTCTCTCCACGGGAACTTGAGGGACAATTGCATCAGATCAAAGATGTTCTTGCAGATGGAAATACAGATTGGGAGAAGAGAATTGAAAACGTATGTCACAAATACTGTACTTAAATGTTAAGTAGACAATTGAGTTAACTTTATTAATTTTGTAATTTAGCTGAAGAAAATTCGATCGTTAATGGTAGCTGGAGCAACCAGTTACGATGAGTTTTATCCATGCCTGCGTTTATTGGAACAACCGTTTCAAGTTAGCGTGAAAGATTTAAGATCTCAAGTAGTGAGAGAAGCTTGCATAACAATTGCGTAAGAAGTTATTTTTTCTTATTAATGTTTTATTCAAAGTAACCTTTATTCTTGTAAAGGTATATATCACAGCAACTTGGTTCTCGATTTGATCATTTTGCTGAATCTCTTCTCCCTGCTCTGATTGTTTTAATTCCTAACAGCGCCAAAGTGATGGCCACAGCGGGGATTGTGGCCATCCGCTTTGTCATTCGTTATACTTACGCCTGTCGACTTATTCCTATCATCACTGGAAGTATGAATTCAAAATCTAAAGACATTAGAAAGTAAGATTTTAGTACCGGGTATTTAAAATTTTTTTGTTGAGTAATTTATTGAACTTGACATGTTGTGTTCAGAGCCATGTGCGAGTTCTTGGATCAATTGCTCCATACATGGCCTACTCATAGCTTAGAGAGACATATTGCTATAATTCAGGAAGCCATTAAAAAAGGCATTTCAGACGCAGATTCAGATGCTAGAGCTTCTTCCCGAAAGTATGATAAAGTTATTATTTCTGCCATTATTTAGTTATACATTTAAATACTTTTTTCAGGGCATTTTGGGGGTTCCACGACCATTTTAAAGAACAAGGAGATAGTCTTTTAACTTCTCTTGAAGTTAGCAAACAGAGAATGCTTCAAGGAGAGTTTTCTATGTCTAGCTCTTCAAGTAACAACTCACTACAAGGCTCAGCTTGCAAAACAACACGAGCGAAAGCTTCAAGTACTGCTGGGTCAATTGAAAATCTGAAGTAATTAATAATTATTTTAATCATGTTGTAACCAAAAAATAAAATATTAAATCACTTGTGTGTTAGTCGAGTTGGAAGTTTTAATAGCCGGCGCACTGGAATTCCTATTTTTGGTGGTGGACGGGGCGAAAATGGTAATTTTATTTTATTTTATTTTTTGATATTAGAGTTTTATTTATTTTGGCTGTTGCAACTTTTGTTTTAAAGTTTTTTTACTTTGCTTTTGTTGTGAGGTGCAAAGTATTTGCTTTAAAAATGGCAAGTAAATTATTTACCACGGGTATATAAAAAAAGTTGATGAATTCAACAGCCGGTCAAATGCATAGTATAGTTAAGCTTTTGTTCCAGAAGTGGCTTACTCTGTTCCTACCCGACAAAACGGTTCAACACCTATGCGTTCTAACAGTGCCATCGATGTTAATGCAGCACAAAGGGCAAGGGCTAGACAAGCCTATGCAGCTGCAGCTAGGCAAAAAGTGGGTTCTGTCGCTTCATTGCGTAAGTTCTGGGGTTCCTCAAGCTGCTTTATTTTTATTATTTTTTTTTTTTTTGCAATCACTAGCGGTAGTATTAGTGATGTAAAAAACCTTGATTTTGCTTTTTTAACTTTTGTTTTTAATTCCTGTTTTTAGCCAGACCTATGAGGAAAGCTAAAGATCCACAAGCCATAAGTAGTGCAATTACTTCTCCAGAAAGATTAGCGCGTAGTAGAAATAAAGCTGGAACATCGCAATCTCAACGTTTGTTATTATTTGCGGCATATCTCAAAAAAACAAAACATGAGCGATTGAACATTTATTTTTATAGCCGGAAGTAGATCGGTTTCACCTTCATCGCGACTTAGCTATTCAACTTACACAGGTCTCCATTCAATGGGTAGTGGTGTTGGAAGTAGTAGAAGTCCCGCGTCTGGGGTTGGTAAAAGAGTTCCTCGGAGTACAGGAACGAGTAGAGAGACTAGTCCAACAAGACAACTTTACTTAGCTGGTAGGCTTAACGAATAAAGTGAAAGATTATAATTACTTTTAAAGCGGTTGGCACAATGTGTTGTTAGCTTTATAATTATTTTTATTTATAAGCCGACAAATCTGAGAAAAAAAAATTTCTCTGTGCAATTTTTATTACAAATTTTTATTTGGTTTTATTTAAGGCCGTGAGCGAAGGTTGAGTGGTTCCCAAAAGCGATCACCACTTACTCCCAATACCAATCTTAGAAATCGTTCATTCGGGTCGGCGTCTTCCACATCTCCTCTTCGAAGTAATAAATCATTTGGCATTGTAATTAGTTTTCATAAATAGAATCCATTATTTTTACGATAATTTATAGATCCTGCTTCCCCTGTGATGGCTCAAAGAATTTTGCTTCAAAGCCAGGAGGCTGAATTAGCTATGGCTGATGCACTGGTTAAATGTTTACTTTTGTTTAAATTTGGAGTTATTGCTTAAGAAAACATTGTATTTTAGAGGGTCAACTCCGTAGCTCCACGTGGCAATGGCGAACATTTTAACAACGAATCTGATGATAGTGAAACGTCAAGTGTTTGCTCTGAACGCTCATATTCATCTGTTGGAAATCGTAGTGGAAATGTACGAGTATAATCTAATTATCAAAATATTTTTTACTGCTTATTTTAAAGCTGGTTTTGGTTAGCTTTGGGGTTTTAGTTTACCCCCTGTTAGTTTTTAGTTAGTATATCCTTAGTTAGTTTTTGGTTTTGTCTTTCTTCAAACTCTTTTCTTATTAGTTACAAAATTGGCACTCTTCTCTTCCTCGCGTTTGGACCAATGGCTGGGAGTATGTCGCTCAGGTAGGTATTGTAATAACCTAACATACCTTATGAAGTAGCTGTTTTATTTTCAGTTGCTTTAACATTTGGGTGTTTAGCGTAATTATTTTTTTTCAACCTTTGCTTTTATCAAGACGATACAAATTATATTTTTATTGTAACTTTAGGACGTGAATGAAGTAATTCAAAATCTCTCCAGCCAAAATTGGAGTGAACGAAAAGATGGCTTGTATGGTTTGCAGTGTCACTTGCAGAACAATCGTCTCATAATGTAGTTCACTTTTTTATACTACGCGATAATAATTTTATTCTTAAACGTGTTTTTAATTTTAATTGAAGGACTACCGATTTGAAGCGGGTTACAGACATTTTTACAAAAATGTTTATGGATCCACATACTAAACTATTTACGTTATTTTTGGACACTTTAAACGAATTGATTGTTTCTCATCACACTCATCTTCGTGATTGGCTTTATGTCTTATTAGTTAGGCTGTTCAATAAGCAAGGAAACGATATATTAGGTTCGGTTTTAGCCAAAATATATCGCACTTTAGAAATTATTCGGTAAGTTTTATAATTTTTAGGATATCATTTTAGCAATTTGCTAAATAACTAGTTTTTTTTAGCGAGTCATTCCCATTTGACCAGCAATTCCAAACAGTTGCACATTTTCTCAATGACCAAGCTCAGACTCCGAACCTTAAAGTTAAACTTGCTGCTCTTGCTTACTTACAAGCACTATCACAGATAATGGATAGTTCAGATGTGCGCTCAACGCCTGATTCAAATGCGGCTTTTGCTAAAATTATTATGTGGACTTCGGACCCTAAAAGTGTTGAATTACGAAGAGCTGCTCAAGGAGTTCTTTTTGCTTATTTTAGTTTAAATACGCCGGAAATAACGAAACTTTTAAATCAATTGCCTACAAATTTACAAGATAATGCTTTTTGTTTAATTCAAAATATGGTTGTAAATCCTCCCAGTCCAATGGCTCAAAGGTTATACACTCCAAACACAACACCTAGGTAAAACCTAATTTATCTAGATTTTGAAAATTTTTGTTTAATTTTTTTGTCGCGAATGTTAGACCTAGACAGCCACTCTTATCACCAGGTCCGGTTGATACAGAGAATATGAATCCAGAAGACATTTATGTTTCTCTTCGTGAAACTAGTGCCGAAATTCAGAATTATAGTTTTGATGGTTTAACTCCAAGTTTTACTAAAGAAAAGCGTGATCTCGATCGCGATACAACATCACAAGACAGCGGAATAAGTCAGATGTCAGTTATAGATGGAAAAGTTGAAATAGTTGATGACCGGTATCTTAATTCGCCTGAAGTTAGATCCCCTGTTTCGAAAAAAGATGTGATTATTTATTTTTATTTTATTTGTTTATTTTTATTGAGTCTTTAAAACTCAAAAAGGATATTTTTTTAAAAATTTATCTCAACTTATAATTGTTTTTTTTTTAGGTATCTAATAATGGATATGGCCATAATAATATTTACTATGATAGAATAGTTGGTTCTGAAGATGGTTTAAATTGTTCTTTATCAATAGAGGATTGTCTTGCAATAGTATCGGACAAAAATCGAAGGTGTATATTTTTAATTGAATAGCAATTTAAATTTTCTAATTATTTTTGTGCAGTTCTATAGAAAGAAAAAAATGTTTATCATATGTTAGTGACGCTTCTGCTTCTGGTTCAAAGGATATGTGGGATAATAATTTTAGGCTCATTCTTCGTACAATTCTAGATGCTCTGGAAGATCCAGATGTAAATTATTAATTTTTTGGAAAATATTTACTGGTATTTTTAAAAGTTGCATTTTTTTTTTTGTTTATTTAGAGTTCAATTAGAGCACAATCTTTAAATGTTTTATGTGAAGTTTTGCGACACCAAACTATTAGGTTTCACGGCTTTACTGAATTAACTATTCTCAAAGTTTTGAACTCTCAGAAAGAATCCGATAAAGAAGTTTTAAGAGCAGCTGAAAATTGTTCATCAGTGTTGGCTGAAACTCTCAGCGTTGAACAAAGTGTCAAAGTAATAAATCCTATTATTCTCACCGGTGATTTTCCAGTAAATCAAGCTGCGGTTAAAATGTTAACAAAGGTATATTGGATACTTTGTGAAGATGATTTTAAATCTCAATAAAATTTTATTTTAGGTAATTGAGCTACATAGCAAAGAAGAAGTTGAAACCGTAGTTGGAGCCATTATGCCAGGCTTATTAAAGGTAATATATATGGAGAATTAATTTTTTAAAAATTGAAATGTTTTAATATTTATATTGTAGGCTTACAATAGCCCCGAAAGTAGCCTTAGAAAAGCTGCGGTATTTTGTATGGTTTCTTTACACTCTTGCGTTGGTGAAGTTCTTAAACCTCATTTAACAGATTTAAATGGAAGCAAAGTAATATATTTTTTGAATGTTTTATTTTACTTCCGGTATTGAAATAATTTTTGATTTTTAGATGAAATTATTAAATGTTTATATTAAGAGAGCTCAGTCTCAACAACCTAGTTCTCAAACCAGCAGTAGTCCAGGTTCCCCGAAGAGCGCTCCAGTTACTAGGCAGCAAGAATGATTTTCAGTCATAGCTACTAAGTTTTTTAAAGAGAAAAAAAGAAAGGTTAAAATCATCGCTTTTTATATACTATACTATCTTATTGTTGAACAATTTTTATGTTCATAATACAGTGATCATTACTTGACCACAAATATTAAATCTCGATCGGCAACTTGGGTTTTTTTTTTAACTTTAACCTTTCTCGGAAATATAATTATTGTGCCACTGTAGTTATTTGTAGTGGCCAACTTGTGTAATAAGCAATGGGGAACTATATTCTCTCTCGAATAAATTGGAACATCTAGTTCTTCTGATTTTAAAATTATTAATGTCGATTTTATCTTAATAGATAATTATTTACCTTGTTTAGGTTTATTTAAACTTATTGCTGCCATTGTTCATTAACATTAAATTATTTGCATATTAAATGAAAGATGATGAAAAATTACAAGGAAATTGATTTCCGCACTGGAAGTTAAATCTTATACGTGATGCACTTAAATTCTTTTTTTTTTTTGTGTAAATATTTTGATAATACTTTTGTATAGTTTATTTATTGAACTTTTGCTATTTATTGTTTAATAATGAAAATTTTCAATTTACGTTATTAAATGTTTATTGTATGTTTTGAATGGGCACGGGGAACTATAGTGGGCGGGAGAGTTCTCCGCAGTTGCAAAGTAAGGGATTATCCATTAATGATTTTACTTCGACCATAATTATTATTATTACACGATTTTTGGTTACTTTCTTCTCCTCTTCTTGTCAGCAAATGATGTCAAACATTAATGGAGTTCCCCTTAATGGAAAAATTTACCAAAATCTCAAAAAATAGGGAAAAAAAAAGAAAGATTTTTATAAGTACAGTAATTATAGAAAAAATCAAAACTTTATAAAAATTACTAACACATTTGGCGCTATTATTGTGCCCCTATTAATAAAAGTCGGTTTAACGGCTCTAACCACCCCCCACATTTCCACCATCTCTATATTGTTGACGAAATTTGCGGGCGGCCCTTGTAATTTTGAGAAGATGGCTACCATGATTACGGAAGCCTGTGTGAATATTGGGTTATGAAAAGAATTATTAACATTAAATAATTTTATTACTTGTATTATATGGCTATTGAACTGTTTTATAATTTAATAATATAAGTAAATAAAAGTTTCGTGTTATTAATTAGAAAGCTAACAGTATTGTCCAAATTTTACATCGTAGTTGCCCTTTATGATCAGCCGTACTATATTGAAACGCGGTTACAACGGTGAACGATTTTGCTGCGTTGTTTAAAACAAAATAAATTAATTATTATAAAGTTAATTTATTATTGAATGGGATTTGCCGATTTATATTGGATCGCATTTGCCAGGTAGTTTATTACTTTTTATAAGAATTCTTATAAGGTTTGTAGTGCCGCGAACACTGCTGTAAAACCGAACATGCCTGGGGAAACTATCGAAACTCCTGAAAATAAGGATTCTAATAAATCCGTAATAGGAATTATTTATCCACCTCCAGAAGTACGAAGTATCCTTAAATGTGTCATCGTTAATATTAAAATATTTCATTAGGCATTTTTTTTAACATTGTAAATAGATATCGTTGATAAAACTGCTAGCTTTGTTGCTAGAAATGGTAAGTGGTTATTGTGGAAATGTTGCACATTTTTGCTAATGTAGCCCCCTTTAGGACCGGAATTTGAGGCAAGAATATGTCACAAGGAGCAAAATAACCCGAAATTTAATTTTTTACATAATGGAGATCCGTACAACGCTTATTATCAACACAAAGTTAAAGAATTTCGAGAAGGAAAACTAGGTATACATGTATATATTGTAATTAAATGGGGCACTTATAAATTAATTTAATCATTTTAAATGTTTTTTATTTAGCTATTGAATCGACTCCTAATCAATCATTTAAGGTATGATTAATAAAGTTGATTAGAATTTAATTTGCAGCACACAAAAATTTAATGTGGTCAGGTATAATTATATGCCTAAATGTCATAATTATCCGGGTTTCCTTTGTTGAATTTAAATTAATTTACCAATTAAAAACAGTAGTTGTATTTAATTTGCTGCTTTTTAAATTTGATTGTCTAACTTTTTGCAATTTTTTCAGATTTAATAAATTCTTTTTAAAAAAATTTTTTTTTATTAAGGCTAAAGCAGATGCTCAGAAAATCCCAGATAGGATATTTATACCTAAAGAGCCACCTCCTGAGTTTGAGTATATTGCTGATCCTCCATCGATTTCAGGTTTCGACTTGTAAGTTTTGATTAATCTTTCTTGCCTTCTTATCTTACGTTTAACAATCACTCTTAAAATTTTTATATTTAGAGACGTTGTAAAGTTGACTGCCCAATTTGTTTCCCGAAACGGGCGACAGTTTTTGACAAATCTAATGAATCGAGAACAACGAAATTATCATTTTGATTTTCTTCGTCCTCAGCACAGTTTATTTCCTTACTTTACAAAATTGTTAGAGCAATACACAAAGATTCTTATTCCACCTAAAGATGTACTTGGCAAGTTGATGAAAGACGCCACTGACGCCAAATCTGTAGGCTTACTTTTAAATGTATTATTAAAAATATTCTATCACTAACACTATTTAATTTGATTAGATTTTGGAACAAGTTGAATACCGCGTTCAGTGGACAAAATTGGTCGAAGCACGAAAGCGTCGTGAAGAGGAAGAAGCTGAAAGAGAAAGACGTAAATAATTTACTTAAATATAGTAAGGAGTGTACATTTTTCAATCTAAACTTTTTTTATTTACTTTTAATAGTTGCTTACTCTCAAATTGATTGGCACGACTTTGTAATTGTGGAAACTGTTGACTATCAAGCTTACGAGCAAGGTTTATTTCCTCCACCTACAATTCCAGAAGAGGTTGGTTCGCGTTTATTAGCACAAGAAAGATTTGAAGGAGGAGATGTGGAGATGGAAGTCGATTCGGACGGTGATTTAAGCGAAACTGAAGCGGAACGTCGTAATACAAACATCGATAATACACAGGTGAAATTTAATTTGTTATTGAATGATAGTGTTTATACTCCTTGATTTATTTTTTTTAGGTTCAAGATATGGAGGAAGATTCTTCGAGTGAAGATGAAGGGATAAAACCGAGAAAAACTGAACCGAAGCATGTTATGCCTCCTCCACCTTCAATTGCACCACCATCCAAACCTCAACCTCCTCCTCTTCCACCAAATCCAGAGCAAGTTCTTATTCGCAAAGATTACGATCCGAAATGTAAGCTGTATATTTTATTCATCTTTGATGATTGTCGACGTTAATATTTATTTGAATTTTAGCTGCTAAAGCACCACGCGCTGTGGTTGCTTCTGGTGAATATCTTATTTCACCAATTACTGGAGAAAAGATTCCAGTAAATAAGGTTCAAGAGCACATGCGAATCGGTCTATTGGATCCAAGATGGGTGGAGCAGCGTGATCGCGCAATGCAAGAAAAGATGCAGCAAGAGGAAGTATACGCTGCAGGCAAGTTTTGAAAACGTTTATTTAATTTTTATCATAATTATAAGTGTAACTTTACGCCATTACTCTGTGTTATGGATAGGATAATTGATTATTTATAGTCTATAAGACAGTTGTTTTTAAAAAAATTTTATGTCGAAATAGGATCTTCCATTGAGACAAGTTTGAAAAAAATGGCTGAACGTCGTACGGATATTTTCGGTATTGGGGATGAAGAAACGGCCATTGGTAAAAAGATTGGTGAAGAAGATAAGAAACGTGAAGACAAGGTTACTTGGGATGGTCACACAGCTAGTATGGAAGCAGCAACGCGTGCTGCGAGAGCAAACATCACAATCGAGGAGCAAATTCATCAAATCCATAAAGTTAAAGGCTTGCTGTAAGTTTTCTGAATATATTTAGCATATTGGGAAATTATTGAACGTATTTTTAGACCTGACGAAGAAAAAGAGCGAATTGGACCATCTAAGCCAATGAGTGCCGCTGCAATTCAAATGGCGCAATTGTCTAAACCTCCATCCATGGTTCAAGGTGGACATTCCGGGATGGCTGTTACTTCTGCACCCCCATCTTTAACTTCAGTACATACGATGGCCTCGTTAACTGCTCCTGGAATGATGCTAATGCCACCTAGACCATTAGGTCCACCACCGACTATGTTAGGCGAAGGAGGAGAACTACTCTTTCCTTACGGTATAAAATTATTTTACTCGATGCAGGTGATGACAGAAATTGAATCAAGTTTATTTTTAGGTTTACCGCCGCGTCCACCTATGCCTCCTGGTCTTCATGCCCATGTGTATCCGACGATTCCAGCTCCTCCTGTTGTGCCACCTCTTCCTCCGGATGATGAACCTCTATCTAAAAAACAGAAAACCGAAGAAAATCTCATTCCTGAAACTGAGTTTCTTCGTAAGAATCCAGTAAGTTGAAATTTTGTATTTTAGGTAAGCTGACATTATTGCGTAATCACTCGAATTTTTTTTGTAGAGTCAAGTTACTTTCAAAGTTTTGGTTCCAAATATGGCTGATAAATCAGACTGGAAATTGAACGGCCAAACGCTAAGCATAACTTTACCGCTTACAGAAACGGTAAATTATTATTATTTCATTATACTTTATTATTTATTAAGCAGTCTATGTTAATATTATTCTGGTCTTTTGAAAATAGATTGCTACTGTAAAATCTAAAATTCATGAACAATTGGGAATGCCTCCAGGAAAACAAAAACTTCAATTCGAGGTTAGATGTCGCTATTTATATAATTATTTTAAGTAAGTTCATTTTTTATTAATTTTTTTTGTGTTTTATTTTCACGCAGGGTTTGTTTTTCAAAGATTCAAATTCATTGGCTTTTTATAACATTCAAACAAGTACCCAGGTTCAATTGCAGCCCAAGGAAAGAGGAGGGCGTAAAAAATAAAGTGGTTTTTGTTTTCCACTACATGTATTGGATTTTATGTGTGATCATTAACATCTTATGATTATTTTGAAAATATTTGAATTATAATTTTTTTATTTGCTTAAGTGACTGTTTTTTTTTAATTTAATTTTTATTGAAAAAACGCTTTTATTTAAAGGTCAAAAGATTTACTTAACCTAACTAATAAGGAAACAAAAAACTACATTCGGTGAACATTCGAAAATGTTTATTCAACCTTAATACCAAAACGGCAGTGTTTATTTTTATAACAGTAATAATTGTATTTTACAGATATACCCAACCGCGACTATTTTATACAATCTTTTTATTATGACAAGATAGCCGTCCCATTTACAGCTCGCGTGATTTTAATTTAAATCATTTTTCCTTCACCGAAGTTCTTTCCATGGAATTTGAATTTGGTTTTAAACGGTTGCAACCTTTTGTTTGGGATAACCTGGAACTGGTCTTGGTGTCGTGTGCCAAACGTCTTTACCAAAATTTTCGTTGATGATGAAGAAGAGAGGGGCGTCTTCGCAAGGAATGCCGTCACCTGGATGAACACATACTAACGTTTCCTGATCAAAAACGGTTTGGTTTCCGCAAAAGAAGCTGAATGTGAACATTTCTTGACGGTTGTCGGGGAAGGTGACTGGCAGGCACACGTGAAAGATCTCGCATCTGTTGTCGATGTCAGCGTAATATCCGTACTGTTTGCCATCGCAAGTGAAAGTGGTTTTAATTTCTCCAAGGACCAGCTCAGCACCGGATGGGAGATTGTAAGCTTGCCTCTTGCTCTAATAAATAGATTATTAATTTATAATATATTAATTTAGTAGTGAACATTGCAATACACAAGGTTATTTTAGGAAAGGTATAGAAAACCAGTTACAACTGGAGAAAACAAAATCTTGTATTTGCATAATTTTGTACTATCATTAATAACAATACTATTTAAAAAATAATGGCGCGTAAAAATATAAGAAATGACGAACAAAGTAGATTAAATTAGGGAAAACAAGATTAAATTAGTAAAAAGTAGATGCAGTTAGTTTAAAAATTAATAAAAATAAGTGTAATTGAATTTACAAGTAAAAAAATATTAATAAAGAAATTTAATTGATATTAATTTAGTTATTATAAAGTAGATGCAATTAATTTAAAAGTTTTAAAAAGTACAGATTAAATTATTAGATAAATTATATTAATTATTAATGAAAAGTAAATAAAATAATTTTAAATGTTTACCACTGAACGGGCTTGAGAACATCCAATTACTGCCAAAATCGCTAATAATATTTAGAAATTTTTTTATTAGATGATTTTGAATTAGAAAATCAATCTTGTAAAATATAATTTACCTGCTAAAACTAGGACCTTCATTTCTAACGATGAAAAATAGAACTTGTAAAAACTCGCGTAAAAAAGGTGAACAATAGAGATCGACGAAACCAAAGTTATAGAATGAATGATTTGGGTGAAGATGCTTTATATAGGAATCACCAAACACCTGATCACATGATATAGCAAAACTAACCACATTTTTAACCATCCATGTTAAGCTAAACATCACCACCCTTATTAACCCCTGCCTTCAAAATGCACCCCTTAAGTAACCGGTTGCTTAACAATTTTTTTTTGGACGGAGTTGAAAGAGGAATATAGAAGGGGGGAAAAAAAGAAAATTAAAAAAAAAAAATCAAATAAAACATAATATAATGACGAAACTGCTGTTTTTTATATAGAAAAATTTTCGATTTCATTCTTTTCATCTGAAGGACGATAATTGCAATCAGTTTCCAACTTAAAAGTTGAGTCACGACTCGAGCATTAGGTCGAATCGTCTTCAGTAAAAGGATGTGAAGATGAAACATTTTTGCGAGGGTGGCAATTTTTCAGAAAAAGCACATATAATATTAAAAAAAAATTGCCGTTTTCATTTTATTATTTTTCAAACATGAGATCGAGTTTTTAGAAAAGTATTTGTAAGTCAAGTGTTATTTTTAGGGTTGGGGTTCGTTCACTTTCTTTTTATTTGCATATAATCAAGATTGGGAAGTGAAAATCCCTTCTTTTATCATGCAATTGTGGTGTACATGTATAGGTCTACACTCAAGATTTCGTACTGCGCGAGCTTAATTTACTTTGGCAGACCAAACTTTTTACTCGTAGTCTCGTTATAACGCGTTCTAATCTCAACAAGATTTTAACAATTTTGCTAATTTACATCGAAAATGTTTTAAAAAAAAATATTAATGAACTTCATTTTTATTTCAAATACTGTAGTTCATTGTTGTATTTGCAGTTTACCTGCCTATAAAAGTTAATTTACTCTCGCATATTACAGTTTTAAATAATTATTTATCTTCGCAATATAATATACTTTTCCAATTCCATTTAAATTGGTAAATTTAAACCAATATTTAGTCATTCTTATTTCACGTGAATTTATTTTTTACTTTTAAAGTTTAATGTCTTTTTTAAGGTGACTACGCTTTCACTTTTACTACGCAACTTTGTATAGCGCGGACGTTTTTAGTAGGATGCTTTTCTTGAGCGCATTCATCGCGTTATTCAAGATTTTGGAGTACATGTACATTGCAATAGAAGAGTTAAAATTTATAAGTCTCCAATCGAGTTTGGGGTCGTTGCTTTCACCTAGTTGATATTCCGTAGAATTTAAGAAGGGGTTAAAAGTTAGTGAGTGAGGAAGAGGAACAAAAAGTAGGTTTCTCTTGGTATGAGCAAAAAATATTGTCGACAGGTATTTCAAAGTGTGAAACCAGCATACATGTCGCGTCCCGTGTTTACACCTTAATTTGCATACAATATTTATTTTTTCATTCTTCAATAAATATTGTTTAGTTTTGGCAGTTAAATTGTTGTTTCAGGTAAACAAAAGTGAACGCTGTAAAAATGTTTGGACAGAGAACACGTTTAATCACGGATCAGAACGACCTTGGCATTTGTTTACACACTTTTATAATTGTTTATTTTACAAACGTTAATCTTTGTTTTCTTTAAATTTACAAATTTAAAGTTATTTGATTGAAATAACGAATGTATTCATTAATTGACGAATAACAATAATAATTGTTATTGCCGATCCCCTTCTTCCCTCAATATTAGAATTCTATTAAGTTAAATAAAAAGTGAAAATAGTTTTTTTAATTATAAAGCAGTTGAAATAAATACTGTACGATGATAGTACTTTTTTAGAAATCAACGACGAGATTGTATTATTGCAAACTTTTATTCGTTTAGTTATTTTCATTACGAACAGGGTCGAATTTTTTCACGTTTTTATGTCTAATTTTTGCTTTTAGCCCTTTGATTTTCTGTTTATATATTTTATGAGTTTATTGCCATATATTGGTTTAGTGCGAGCGTATACTAAATGATAAGGGAAATTAAATAATTTCTGCGTGGGCTTTTTTATTTTTTTATTTTTGTGTATCCTACAATATTTTAGTAAGTTAATGGTTTTTAGGGTTTATGACAGTAAGTGTGTGCATTTTTAAAATTGGCTTTTTTCGTAGTTAAGTTGTACGTTGTATTTTACTTTATGCAAATATTTTATTAATTGTTTACAATTCTTTGCGTTTTTTGAATAATTATTAATGGCTTTTTGAGTTAGTGCGTATTTTAAGTATCTTGGAATAAGTTACTAAAGATTTTCTAAACCATTGTTAAGTTTCTATTGAGTGTAGGTTTTTTTTGTTAAAATTGTTGCATCAAGTAAGTGATATTCTGTAACTACATGTAGTAGGTGTTATTATTTTTCTGATTTTTTTTTTTTTTAAATGTTTTTAATGATTAATGAATGTTTTTTGAAGTTTAGTCGGTTTTTTTTTAAATTTAAATTTAGTCATTGATTATTGTTTAACCACAAAACTTGAAGTTTTAGCTAAACACTGCTTGATAGTTGAGTTAAACTTTAGTCATTTAATTTTTGGTTGCTATAGGATAGTATAGGCCTATACTAACCAAAGTTGTAAACTCGTAAAGTAAATTCTAGGTTCGATACTCCAAGGACAGCACATTATTAGGTTTTTTCCTTTCTTGATTTATATCTACATAAACATTAATGATAGTTTGAAGATTTGTACGTGGTAAAAATTTGTAGTTACATAATAATCTCACCATAATTAATTGAAGAACTAGGAACGTGATGGACAGCTTTTACAATCTTATTATATTTGCATTATTTAAAATAAAAATTTCATCAAAAAAAATTAAATAAAACTTGCCAAGTGTATAATTCCATATGCTTAGTCATGTAAAAGATTCTCACTATATATTTTAATTATATTGCGGTAATTAATATTGTAAAAAGATATCGTAGACGTTAATTTGTTGTTGACCTCGTCGCATTCTCTGACAAACAAAACATGATGACATGAAAAATGGCATCACTTGGAAAGAATGTGCGATATGGGTAATAAAAGAATTTCTAGTATAATTTATATTATCAAAATATTCTGATATAAAGCATTTTTACTTGATTAGAAATTTTTTTATAAATTGATTTTGATTAATTTTTTTAACTTCTATTTCTTCTCGATATTTCAATAACTTGTCAGATATTTTAGTATTAGGGCCTATATTTTTGTGAAAATTTAAATGATAAGTTAAATAATATTATGTTATTAAAAGCCAAGTGACAGAATATTATTATTGCATACAATTTGGTTAATTTTGTAGAGATTAATTATAATGATTAGTGCCAATCAAACTAAGTTAAAGTTGTTATTAAATTTAAATTTTTTGCTATTCAATTTTTTTTATTTGAATGAAAGGTTCAAAACTTTTAAGCTATTTTTGTTTATTTTGCTAGAACAATATTTAATAATATTTTTTAAAGTACTGCAATTAGAAAAAAAGGTCAAGATTATTGCTAAAAATTTAAACTCAAGAGTAGCTTAACTATATTATATAGGAGCTCAATTATATAAATTAGTCAAATTATGAAAGTCACAAACCACATTTTAAAAATTTTTTTTTAGACTAACCGAATAAGTTAATTTTTGTTTGTACCATTTTAAACTTTGCACTTTATACTTTACTAAAAGAAATGCCGGTATTAAAATTATTTTAATTAAAAAAAATTTTCTTAAAAACCCATAACTAGAAAATTTACATAAAATTTTAAGAAAAAGACTTTTTAATTAAAATAATTTTAATATCCGCATTGCTTTTAGCAAAGTACACAGTTATGTAAACTATAAAAATAATCTAAAAGCAAAAAAGTGGATATTTCTAATAGTTATATAATTTTTACGTTGCAGAATACTAATGGTAAAGAAAAGATAAAAATTGGAGGTCAAACATGATATTTTTTTTAAAGAAGAAAAGTTTCATCGTTTTAATATGACTATTTGTTGAATGTGTTAGTTTTTTGTATTTTTTATTTAAGTAGGCCTATACTGTACATCATATAAAATCCATAGTAACTTTGCAAAAACTTTTAATTCTATAAACTAGTGTTACATACTTTCAGATTATTCTGAGCTAATAAGGAACACGTTAAATGTAGGGCAGCATAACTTTCATAAATAATTACATTTAGGTTATGACTTTTCACTAAAATGCGCCAGCGTTTGTCAACAACTTCTATGTAAAGTTTATTTTTAATTTTAGTATTACACTTCTAAATATTTGTATAACGAAATACTTTAACTGCTGCTTTATTTAAAATTTAGTATCTGAATTTATTCTGGTACAGGTATTATTAAAATATATATGTGTACTGTATTTATAAATTATAACTTGCTAAAAGAAGAGAAAAAAAAAAAAAATTGTTGTGGAAAAAAGTAGATGATAATAGAAAGTCGTAAGTTTTAAACATGATTATTAAGCAAAGCCTTCAAACATGATCTTTTCTTTTTGAGTTACTCCCTTTTTTTTTTTTTTTTTAATCCTTTTTTCTCTTTTATATTGGTAAAAATTTCGCATGCAAACGTAAATTTGTCTACTAAACATTGAAAGATGGTTCAGACAAGGTTTCCCCCTTTTTCTTAGAACTGCAGTTTAGACAAATTCTCAAGCTACAGAATTTATTCAGTCAATTTTTTTATTTGGATAGATTCTCACAGAACATATTTATAACATTATTATACCGTAAACTGTATATAAATAAAAATAAAAAAAATTGTACCGGTGCCAATATATAAAATATTTGTAAAAAAAATATTTTCTATGGGTAAATGTATTGAAAGTTGGGTCGGAGATAATTTTAATCACGTAAAGTAACTCATTAAAATTTGTGTGACTTTGCTGCAAAGTGATACCGGCGACACTCTGCTGAAGATGAACTGAGCCGTGAAAACTTGATTATTGATGAAAGTCATTATTAAAGCTATAAAATGCTGTTAACAGCCTATTAAAAAAAATTTGTTAATTTCAAAAGTCTATTTGATGTTTCCATTATTATTTTTTCTTAAAGAATATTGAATGTTTATTTTTATATTTGAAACTGTTATTTAATTTGAACTACATTTTATCAATTATTATTGTTCATTTTCAAAGAACATTCATTTAATGAATTTTATTAAAATTTCCAGGTAGAGTATTTTTTTAAACCATCATGATATCTTTACTCGAATTTTTAAAATTTTATCATAGAATGGTTTACTAAAATTTTATTGTACAGTAATGTTAACGCAGTGAAAAAGTATAAAATTCGGAAATAATACGGAGTAATATTTATTGTTTTTTGATTTAAATTTTGCGCCACTGTTACAGTTGATGCTACCGGTAGAGTTTACATGTAGAGGGCGCAACTTTCTATGTGAGTTTTTAAGCCGCCATTTTTGTTTGTTGGTGAATCCATCAGTGCGAGTGCTTGCTTACTGTAAATCAAACGAATTCTGAATTTTTAAAATGGCAGGTCGTAAAAAATCCAAAACTGCTACGTGAGTATATTTTATATTCTAATCTAATACTATATTATATTATTGTGAGCGTTAATTAGTGACCTGAGCAAATCTTAGCACCTGTGACAAATCCATTCCACGTGGTGGCGGCCATGCGGCTTTTAACTTTCAACTTGAGAAAATTATGTAGATCATAAAGTAATGAAACATGTTTTAATCATTTAGTAAACGTTTATCGGAAATATCTGCAGAGAAATTTATGCAGGAAGGATTTAGCAGTGATGACGAAGATGGAGGCGAAGCTTCACCTCAAAAGCCATTCAAATCTAAAGTTTCGAAAAACAATTTCAAGTATAGAACGTCGTACAATATATTTTTCATGTCGTGTTTTATTCCAATAGTTATTACTTTAATGTATTTATTAGACCTGAGCGAAAAAAACAGAGCATGGAAGAGGATGAAGGCGGCGTTGATGTTGATGAAGATGAGTTTCAAAATCACAAACGAGATTTGCAAAAGCTTGAAGAAACAGATCCAGATTTTTTTAAATACTTAAAAGAGAATGATAAATCTCTTCTTGATTTTGATATATCCGACTTAAGTGAAGATGAAAGCGATACTGAACCGGATTTACATAAAGTTGACGCAGATACTAAGTTGGAGGTGAAATATTTTTTGAAAAAATTTTTAGTTGTAATACAGTATTTAGTTAAATACAGTAAAAATGGTTCAAATATTTTATAGGTCGCTAGTGATGATAGCGAAGATGAAGACGATGATAATGCCGCCATTAAAAAAACATCTAAAGGTCGCATTTTGGTTACGAATTCGATGATAAATCGTTGGACCGAAGCACTAGTGAGTTTAATTTGACGTTTTATTTTGTTTTCAACATTTAAAAAATATGATTGTAGAAAGGCGATACGAATTTACAAGTGGTGCAGGATGTCGTAGAAGTTTTTTCGGCTGCAGTGGAGCAAGCGCAGGGCCAACCAAATGAATCACCATGCCAATATAAAGTTGATAGCAGCATAAGTAAGATTTCATTAACGTTGTCTTTTAAACAATATGATTACATGTATTTACTTTTTTTTCTGGTTATGCTTAGCTTTTAATTCTGTTATGAGAATGTGTATCGTTCATCTTCCAAACGCTTTGAAAAGCTTGCTGAAAATTTCGGAAAATATGAAAAATGACAACACCGTTTCTTTTGCAAATTGTAAACGCTGGCCAAAAATGCAAACGGTTGTCAAAAAATATTTGAGCCAATTATTAAAGGTATTAAAAAGTATAAATTTTATTATTGATTAATTTTAAATAAAAATTTGATGTATTTAGGTTTTAAGTGTTGTAACGGAGCCTGAAATTGTTAGCGTGCTTTTAAAACATGTTTTCCAAATGGTACCATTTATCACAGCTGCTAATAGACATGCAAAAGGCTTTCTTAAGGTATTAGTAATTAATTTATTACTTGTTTGTGTTTAATTATATTACTGTACTTTATTGCAGCGATTAATTATCTTGTGGTCCAGTAGTGAAGAATCTGTAAGAGTTATTGCGTTTTTAGCAATTGTAAATATTACTAGAGCTTTAGAAGATGTTATTCACGAGTTTGTTTTAAAAGTATGATATTTATTTATTTTTTTAAAAGTGACAAATACTTGTTATCGATTAATTTTATTTATCTCTTTTCACAAATTTAGACTATGTATATGTCTTACTTAAAAAATGTAAAATTCACATCTCCGTCGACTTGGCCGGTCATAAATTTTATGAAAAGATGTCTGGTGGAAATTTTTGCACTGAACGAACGTTTAGCTTATCAATACGGTTTTGTATACATTCGCCAACTGGCAATTCATTTACGTAACGCAATTACTGTCAAGAAAAAGGATTCGATCGCTACCGTTTACAATTGGCAATATATTCACAGTTTGGGATTTTGGTCGCAATTATTAGCATCCTTAAATCATGTCAAGTTACTACAGCCGTTAGTATATCCTCTAGTTCAAACCATCATCGGAACCATAAAGTAGGCATTTTTAACAATAATTAATTTAAGGAGTTGTTTTTTTTCTTTCACAATTTCGTTATTTTTTAGATTGGTTCCCACAGTTAAATACTTTCCATTGCGTTTTCACTGCATAAGAAATTTAACTAATCTTACAAAAAATACAGGCTATTTTATTCCCGTTTTACCGTTAATTATTCAAGTAAGTTGATGATTAGTTAGTTACCTTTGTCAAGAATATAAGTTTGATGGGCTGTATTTGGTTAGGTGTTGACTGCAACCGATTTTAATGGTAAAAGTCCTAAACTTGTTTGGAAACCGATGGATTTTATTTGCATGTTAAAATTATCGAAGTCGCAGTTGACTGAAACCGGCTTTAAGGTAAAACATATTAGATTTCTAAATAAAAGCAATAAAGAGAGTTTACTGATATACAATATTGCAGAATTCTCTACTTGACCACTTTTATGAAGTTTTAATGGATTATATGGCCGTCGTATCTCATAAGGTTGGATTTCCTGAACTTGTTTTACCAAGTGTTTTGCAGGTGCTGTGAATTAAATAAATTCGCTTTTGTAATTTGAAACTTTATGCAATTTTTTTTACAGATGAAATCTTTCTTAAAATCGTGTCAATTTGGTAACTATTGTAAACCAGTGAAAACACTACTAGAAAAGATTGAAGAAAACAGTCGTTATATAAAAGAACAAAGAAATTTAATCAATATTAAGTTGTCTGACAACAAAGCCATTGTACGTCTTTTAATTATTTACCAAAATTATTTGTTAAACGTTATTTATTTAGGAGGCTTGGGAAACCCAACAAAAAATTAAGGAAACACCGTTAGGCAAATATTACACCAATTATCGAAAACTAAGAGATCGTGAAGTATTACATGGCATAACTAAAAAGGATCAGGTAATTCTAATTGAAAAGATTAATCTAATAAGGAAGTCATATTAATGAGACTTGGGTTTTGTATAGATGGAAGATGCAAATATTCCTACAATTAACCGTCAAGCATTAATGGCTGAACACAAAGCTAAAGATAAGCAAGATTTTAGTCAGTTATTTGCGGATGACTTAAATGAATCAGATACCGAATTTTTTTCGAAAAAGGATGTTAAAAGTGATGACGATTGCAGCGACATGTCATCAATCGGATCTTTGAGTGATAATGAATAAAACTTCAATTGCTTAGTTTGCTAAGCTCAAATTTTGTGAGTTTGCTGGTGGTGTTTGATTTATTTCAAACTTACATTGTTTATAGTGATGTGGGGGTGGCCGGCTAAAATGTCCTCGGAAAAAATGGCCTGGCTAAAATATCCCGGGTACCATGTCCGAGGCTAAAATGTCCACCGGCTTTGTAAATACGATGTTATACGATGTTTTTCGTTGTCTGCTTTTTTTTTTTTGGTTTATTAATTCACAACTTATTCCAAGACACAAAAAATTTTTTTTAGTTAAGATAACTTTTCTTTGTATCTTGGAATACGTCGTACAATGTTACTGTATTTTACGAATACATTTGAATTTCGGTAAATACTATCTACACGTCAGTTAACTCGTTTAAGTTTAAAGCTATAACTATAGAAAATTATTCAAACACCGTTAATCTAATATTATCAACATTTTTTTATAATAAAAATATAATAATTTCATGTGGAACATTTTAGCCTAGGACATTTTACCCTGGGACATTTTACCCTGGGACATTTTAGGTCAGGGACATGCTATCCGGGACATTTTACCCCTGCCATTTCTTCCGAGGACATTTTATCCTAGAACCCTGGTTCTCAAGTTATAAGGGGGTCCATAAGCCTCTGTCTCATCAATTTAACTTGTTTTTCTAACTTTTCTCATTTTCCCCCTGAAAATGCTATTTTTCGAAACTTCTCGGCTGAATAACTTACAAACTAAAGGAGAGGGAGACTCAGGACCAACGCCATCGTGTAGAGGAGGTCATTTTA
>JAQGAY010000313.1:0-31883 GCA_034698085.1 Polydesmus angustus | reverse complement strand
CAAAAAACTCGATTTCCTGATTTTCACCATTTCGTTCTGTCAAAAATAAACTCAGTGTGCAGTAGATTCTTCAAACGCAATTTAACCTAATTGGATTATTTACAGTGAACAAAATATCCTTAATTTATAGCTACGAATAACTCGCTTAATACTTTTCATCCTTTATAAGACAAAATTATCGGTAACAAACTTTTAATTGTAAACGTTTACCATGTTGATAAAATTATGACTTTGTAAAACAGCCAACTCTCGATTATCCCTAGATTTGGGTGGCGCAGTTACCGCGGACAATCCACAAAATGGTCGAAAAATACCACGAATCAATGCGAAAATGCTTCTGAATCATTTTTATTTTCAATAGAAAACCTACAAATACAACTATGACTTAATAAACAGCAGTTTTCTGTACTTACAAGTCTGTTGGTTTACTTTTTCCCACAAAAATCCTTCAATTGTTTTTATTTTTTCGTGCTAAAATATCTAAACCCATTAAAATAAAACAATAAAAGAAAACCGCGGATAATTGAGAGTTTACTGCACTACCCATTAAAATATTTTAGTTAGCCAAATTATGCACAATAAAAAAACTGGCTGCTCAAATGAAATTGGGAAAAGTTTGAAATGAGCAAAAACAGGTGTAAATGTAAAAAACGCAACATTTGTGAAAAACAAGCAACGAGATTTAAATTTAACTAAAGCAAAAAGAACCCTTGTTCTCAAATATAAAATCATTTACAACGCTAAATTGAGCACGCGACAGCTTGGTGGTGACTGTCTGCTTGTTTCGAGGTTATAAACGTTATTCAATCACGAGTTCCAAAGTGTAAATCTTCATCAGTTCCAATTAAACGTTAAGTAAAAATTCACTTGAATTATTATGCCGTTTAGTAATTTTCTTTCGCAAATCCATTCGAGTGATTTTCGCGTGAGCCGCATGTTTTCGTTCCCTTAACTGTTTTTTTAAACTTTAAACAAAAAAAGTTAACAGAACAAAAAAAAAATCTCGTCGACAGGAACCACTCGCCATTAAAATCTAGCGACATATCCCAGCAGCCATCTTAAAATGGGTCAGTAGGTAAAACTCAGGTTCGTTTCAGCCTCAATCAGTTTTCCTCATCCCTCTACCAGAGCTCACCGAACGACGAAAGAAAGAAAAAAAAAACTCCCTCTCAACTTTAAATTTGTAACATCATTCTATTATCATTAGCGCAAATAGATGTTGCGCTACATTTGGTGAAAGAGGACACACACGTGCCCCTGATTGCAAATACAGGAAGATAATTCCAGAACCTCAATTAGGGTTCGAAAGTCCCTAGACGAGAGAATGGTTGCCAAAGAATTTTTTGTCACCTCAAGATGGACACCACGTAAAAGAAAAGAATAGAGGGATAAAAGAGATTCCCGGATTGTCAAAAGAAAAGACATTATCCCAGCCTTTCCAAACGAAAATATTCTTCAAGTACAATGCGAACGAATGAGAAACGTTACCGTACAAAAACAAGCTGGCGCCTTAAAGTTGTACAGAACTTGGAACGGAATCATATTTTGTCGGCCAACTTACTTCTTGTCACTCTCTTTTCAACTGTTTTTCAAGAATACGTAGAGTAATAGCCAATAAAATAAAAGATAACTTATAAAAAAAAGAGTAAACATTAAGCTACGTATCAATACATTAACTTTACTTTAAAATTTTTTATAATAAATATACATGTACACCCATACCTCGATATACGGCCTAGATCAGCTCCAGGAAACTTGGCCGTAAAGCGAAACGCCGTATATCGATTCATTTTTTCCATTAAAACCTATGTAAACTCCATGGGATCGGTTCCAATTTCAATGAAACGTTTTTTAAAAAAATGTAAGTTTTCAATGAAAAATGCCTTTTTTTACTACTATTTTAATTACTGTATACGGTTGCATGTACAGCTTTCTGGTTATTAAGTTAAAAAAAAATAGAAACAGAAACAAAATAAAACAGCTTAATTTCTACTGTACAGTACATGCGTTGTACTGACGAAAACCAACACTTTCTCACTATTTCAAGCAAATTTCATTCTCGCGAGTCGTGAAAAATGTGCTTTTGCATTTTTTTAAAAAAAATATGCACCTTTAATCGAAATTTTTTTCATTTTAAAATTTTTTTTTGGCCGTTACAGCTAAGCATTTTGCGCCGTAAATCGAAACAGTGCCATAAATAATATAGGCCGTCATAGTGAAAAGCCGTATATCGATGATTCGATGGTATGGGTGTATTCAAGTCAATCATTGATTTCCAAACTCTATAATGTCCTAATTTAAATTCTAACATTAATTTTCATGTTTCGTACTAAAACTTTAAAACATTTTAAATAAAACTTTATAATTATGTACTGACTCTATCGCTATCTAAATTAAACATTAGCCTACTTAAAGTTTATCTTATACTGTACATTTAAAAATCAAAATCTTCAAAATTTTAACTATACGTATTGCCAGTTTCAGCAACGTTCAGATTAAAAATAATTACTCTAGTTAAAGTTTTCATTTTAATATTTTAAGCTAAAGAAAATGCGGCAATAATTACATCTACAAGTTTATGTGTTAACCGTTTAATTTACCGGCATTTCAAAGCAATTCAAAAGTTGTAAGCTGGCATATTAACGAAAAGAAATTTACCAGATTTGAAAGTGCAGCGGAAGTAATATTATATTAGCACCAGTAAAAATACCTTTAATAACATGCAGAAGTAAATAAATGGGTTGATTGCGCCATTTCTAAATTACCAATAAAAACCGCATATGCAGCCCATTCTACCGGTACCGCACTCAAATCTGCATATTGTGTAGCTTGAGAACCAATTTTTATAAATGATACCCTATTATATTTTAGAAAATAATTCAACTATACTATGAAATGTTGCGATCATCAATTAATCGCAATAATGCGAATTAAATTTCCCCAAGTCAAGCATGTGTGAAAAGGAAAGCTAAAAAGTCTGGGAACATTGAAACGCATAACGATGTTATTTAACAGAGAAATAAAACAGCGTAACATGACAATTGAATTTTACGCTTGTAAGCCTATCTCTTTAGAAACATTTGTAATGTGTCGAGAAAAAAAAAATTTCCAAACCTCTCAAAAACAAAAAAGCGGTTGCATGTGGAGTTAATTCACCCTAACACGGTCTCCAGCAACGACAACAAAAAAAAATTGGTTTAGAACTATACTTTTAAGAGATATTCGTTCAGTACTAGACGAGACAATAATGTCATCTTTTTCAAGTGTGCGCGTTACTTTTATCAACGAGCGTGTTTAAATTGCATACAATAATGAGAGCGTTCATCTCATCTTTCGAAATTAAAATTATAAACGCCCACAAAAAAAATAATAATAATCATCATTTTAGTTACTATCTTCAATTTAATTTTGAAAAACTGTGTTCGTGTTTGAACAGCTGAAGCATCCAATTAATTTCAACTTAACGATTATTTGTCTCATCGTTTTCACACCACGGCGTCTGCTTACCTTTTCCATCTTCAATTTTCTTCGGTTTAACGCCTACACGGCGTACTAATGCAATTGAAAACTAGAAATTTTTTTTTTTTAACTTTGCAAAATAAGTCGGAGTGAGAAAAAAAAAAAAAGACGAGGCAAAACTCCAAATAACTTTACTTAAAAACAAAATATCAAACACGGCGCTAAGTATGTGTAAAAATATAACTAAAATAAGGACTGGCCAAATGACAAAATGAGTAATAGTAAAAACATCCCAATGACTTTCAAACGCACAAATTTACAAATATGCAAAAATTACCAGAAAAAAAATACAACCAACAATAATTGCAAACCGTATTTGAATTTTTTTTTTCTGTCCCACAATTTTTTTTTCTTTAAAAAATAACTTTTCAACTAAAAATTAAAAATAATCTAACATTCTATAGAATTTTAGTTTCACGCGCAATCGTTTCATGGAAATATGGCGAGAAAACTTCCTGATTTCAAAACCCCCATACTATAACATGTCTATTCATAGTTGCATTCATAAAAATTTTCAAAATGGCGCGTGATAAGTTTTCAACCGACAAATAGAACAATCACCTCCAGACTCATAAAAATAAAAAAAATTAAGAGAGAAAGAGCGAAAAGGAGCAAAATAAAAAAAGAACGATGCGATAATTTTTGATAAATAGAACAAACGATTACAGCAGACGAGACTGAACTACTTGGCTCCAACAATTGTTGACTTTGCCAAAATTTCAAATCTTCAGTGACGTAACAATACGGTTACCGGAAGCCACGTCACACATCGCGGAGAAATTATTTCGTACGATATGAACGAAAAACTTAAAATAAAAAATACTATCGTAGTACATATTCCAAACATCCTGTTTCGTGGTTACGCGATTGACCTCGCTTCATTTTAAACGTTTAAACTGATAAACAAGTCAATAAAAACAAATCGCTAAGATTAGGTCGTTTCAAATCGACCAGCATTTTTATGCCCATCAACGACGTCATCAATACTTATTAATCAAAATAACATTCTCCTCTTACCTTTACAATATTGGCACTGAATCGCGTCGATACTTCTTTTTTTCCCTCCTCTACTTCCTCCACCTCCTCCCGCTCCACCTCCACTTCCGCCGCCGCTAACGTTAACAACACTATCGACACTGGCACTACTACCGTTACTGCTACCAACACTTCCGCAACTTTGATTATTATTTCCCCTCGCAGTTGAATGGTGATTATTATTATTATTGCTATTATTTGTGGGCGTTGCCTGACAGTCCAACATGACGACGGCATTTATCCAGAAGCTGAGGTCCGAGACGAACTTCAGACGAGCCACGTCTGCTGGCAATACCCGCCCATTGACTAACGGTAGCTAAATTACTGTTTACTCGTGGGGATCAGCTGTCAGAACGATGCGAGAGAGATGAGCATTCAACGTCCAATTTGAATCGCTCGCTTTTTTTCTATTACTTCCGCCCCGAAATAACGAGGTCGAAAGTTACTTGGAACAACTCACGATGGAATGCCAAATTCTACAATTGGTCCACTTCATGTCACAAAAACTTTTTTTTCTTCGTCCACAAAAAAAAAATTAATTAATAAAATATATTTTTTCTCCAACGTTTCCCGGTGTTATATCTCGTATATAAATAATTATTATCCTCGGATATATTTCGAATTTATTAATATTAAATAAACAGCGATCGCGCCGTGTATTTTCCGTGTCCCATCAGTTAGCTTAGGCAACGTTGTATGCACAACAAAAGCGGGAGAGGGCAGCGTCTCGATGCACAAAATAATAATACGATGAAAAATGTACTTTTTGGCTAATATCCCCTTGCTACACAGCATCCACCGACACCGCAGCACCAGCCGGGATGAGAGATGGAAACAGAGCAGGCAGATTCTCGAATCGAGAGAGAAAAAAAAACTTTTTCTTTTCTTTCTTATTTTTTTTTTTTTTTTCTTCTTCTTCTTCTTTCTCTACTTTTGATAAGTAGGAGGGGCTTGCCAAAATACCTCTAAACTCTCGTTCTCAGAGCCCGTTGCCTGTACCCCTACAGCCTCACACTGGAACCGACCGGTGTCTAAATTTAAACTCTCTTTCCACTGCCAGCAGTATTTCTCCCTCTAACTTTTTCCTCCCATTCTGCTTCATCCAGAGACCACCTTTCGCATCTCTCTCCATCTTTTCTTCACTCCACCCATCTCGGCCTGCACGTACAACACGCCACCTAACGTGCTTGCTTGCCTCTTAAAACTTTTATTTCTTTCCATCGTTCTCATCTACTTTCACCTACTTTCGAGAAGCGGTGATGGATGCAGAATCTCGCGTAGTCATAACGACCATCAACAAACACGAATTACATTATTATTATATAAACCGAATGCTCTCCTTCACTATTTGAAACTCAAAATGTTCGTTTGTTTACGAATTTATCTAATGCGCTGGATATTCAAAATAACGTATTTTTTTAAAAACTCGCACTCGAATTTTTACCGACACAAATGAGTAAAAATTGAGCCTATTGTTCGCAAGATTATAAGTAAATATGGGCGTGTATGTGAAAGTTTACTCTTAAATCGAAATTATATTGCCTGGTGTTGCTAATGTCAATTTAATGTTGTACAAACCACGTATTAAAAATGTAATGGTCCAACTAACTGACAATCGTAATTTCTACAACGCAATAACATTATTGTGTTAATCGTTATAAAACGTTTGCGTCATTTTGGGAAAATACCCTTTCTAAGAATAATAAACTTTGATGACTAATTCCCTGCTGTTAAAAGCTTACTTAATTCTATAAAATTTCGCTTGAAACTAACTAACATTTCACAATCTTGTAAGTTACTGGTACTATCGCTAATTACTTCTGGCGGCGCCAAACCCAGAAAATTAATTATGTTAAACTTAACATACAATAATTTTTTTCTAAAAAAAATCGCCAACAACGTAACTTTACGTTTTTCACAAATCCATATCTAAGCAGATGCAAAATACATATAGGATCAAAAAAATATACAGGAAATAGAGCGAATTACAACAGGAATACTTAGCAAAATGTTTGTTCAAAGGTGTCATTAACTACATGTTTTCAGCATAAACATTCGCCGATGGCCCGATGGCAAATTTGAGCAAATCGTTTCATCTTTACATTTCAACAACTATTTTCTTTTAGGAAAACGAATAAAATTTATGTACATCTTTTACGTTTTAATAAACTTTCTCAATTTTAGCGTTTTATCCGGTTCCAATTGTTCAAACATACCAAAGCATCGCCTAACTCGCCTACCCCATAGAACCACCATTGGTACCCACTTTAAGCATCTTTAATAATAATTGTAGCGGTCAAATGTAACTTGTTTTCGTCTCCAGATTTTTCTATTTCTAAATTCTGTACACTTTTTTTTTTGCCTACTCCGCAAATGAAGTTGAAAAGTAAAGCGCGTAGTAATAATAAATTTTTTTTTTAAAAAAAAGCGATGTTTAATCTTAGAAAATGCATGAAATTACAGTGAAATTTTTTTTTTGGTCATATAAAAATAAAATTTTCCATTTTAAACAAATGAAGTAGAAAATGGCCAACAAAAAGTAGAATAGCATAAAATTAATACCATTTCACATGAATTAGTCAGTTTGTTACCCAGAAATTCGTTAACTATCAAAATACCGGAAATGAGCCTAAAAACGCCCAAAAGCCTAGGATAGTTCCATTAATGTAATTAATTAAAATAATAAAAGTATTTTTATTGAAAATACTAAAAAGCTAAATACAATTTTATACAAATAATGTATTAGAATCTAAAACAATATGTTAAGATCTTTAATAAAATTAAAACAAACAGTAGATTGAGATTATTGATTTCAATCAAAATGACACACTGTAAACAACAAATCTCAGTGACCAATAAAATAAAACGCTTAACATAAAAAACCCCCAAAGCTCGACTACTCCCTATCATTAAAATTTCACAAAATGCTGGTCCAATTTTCAATTTGAAATGTTTTCGAGGAATTTTCATTCACTCATAGCACGTGTCAAATTCGATGGCGATGTTGCGTAATTTCTCGATAGAACAAACACCAAATGTTTGATGCAATCGACAAGCCAAATATTATTATAAAACAAAAAAGTAGAGTGAAGAAGAAGAAAAAAAAAAAGTAGAACTCGAGTTCCGCTCAGCATGTTGTTTTCAAAATTGTGAAAGAGTACGATCTGTGCTCATCGTCATCGGCGCGTAGTAAAAACTCTCCACGAAAATCTTTTGCAATATTTGGCGGGGGGACATTCACCTCTACACAGGAAGAAATGGAAACTTGTGTCCCCATTCTAGTTTGTTTTTAAGTCGTAATCGTGTACTTTGCATAAGCTATGGTACGCTCCGAAGAGAGAGAGAAAAAAAAAAACCGCGCAACTTCCCCCTCTCTCTCACTAGCTATCTTCCAACACTACAAACTAAGCCAAAATACCCTTTAAATCTCTACAGAGAAGAAACAAAGTTAAAAGTTTTTTTCTTTATTTTTAAGAAAGAAAAAAAGCACACACCCAGATTATTATTTTGTTTGTTTGTTTGTTTCCGGTAAGGTTCCTCAATCGCGATCAATAAGGATAAAATGTCCTTCGACCGTCAAACGACGCCGATCCCTTTCGTCTTAGCTTTATTTCACCTCATTTTATTATTGGTTGCCATCATAAATATACGTGGAAGCACCACCCGAAGTCAATTACCACACGAATGAAAAGAATAATTTCCAGCTGGAACCATTCATCCCAAATACGAAAATAAAAACGTTTATTTTGGGTACTGTGCCTATGTACACTTGTATTTTTCTCCACCATTTATATCTTTTATCTACATCTCATTCGATCTCGAATGCACCCACCTCCTCTCCTCCATCTTTCGCATTTCTCTTCCGTTAATCCATCCCACTAAGACATCAGTATTCTTTCGCATAACATAAAATAACAATAATATAATTTTTTTTAAACCCGGATATTGTCATTTACAAATTTATAATTTCCCCCAATTAAATTTAATAATTATAATAAATGTAAAAAATTTAAAATAGCAAAGCTACTTCACAAATCCAAATTTATCGATTTCTTAAATCTTATTCGTTATTTTTTAAAAAAATCTACATTATTTTCATAATATCAACCGAAAAAAAAAAAAATGGAAAAAATAGAAACCTTAATTGATAGAAAAAAAAAGGTTTCTTTAAAACTTAAAATAACTTGCAATAGCACACGAAATTAACAAGAACAAACTAAGGGGAAATAAAGAAAAACTTTTTAAGTAGCTTAATCAGCAAAATAAACAATTACATAAAAAAAAGTAACCATATTTTGGCAGCATCCTAGAAGATCAAGACTACAATTTACAAAAGTTTGAGACAGAACTTCAAAAGCGACGCCATACAAGTTAATTTATGATTTTACCTAAAAAAAATTTCCTTCACAAAGTTCTGCCTAAACAATAACTTAATTACAAGCAACGCCAGTTGAAACACAATAGTAAGGCTACAATTATTATTATACTTAGCATGTAGCACTAGAAATAGAAGCAAACATTCCAACTTATTTTCTCCTCACGCCTACAATAAGGAACCCAGAGCCAAAATGCAATCACGCATTGTAAATAGCATCGATAAACTTTTCATTTACGACAAAATCATGAATTTTTAAACAAAATTATTACGCTAGTAATTAGTTTTCAAGGGTGTAATATCATAAAGCAAACTTTGTAAAATAATGATAATATTGGTTAAACTGTAAGTTAGGCCAAATGCGTTATTAAGAAATTGGTAACTATAAACATTCGCTATAAAAATAAACTTTAAATTCTCAACTAATCGAATGACTTTTTTTAAAAAATGAAATGTATCTGAAAATTCCCTGTACTACTATCATCAAAACTCACTTTCAAGGCCAATAAAATAAATAATATTAGGTGCACCCTTCCATACACCAATGTGTTGTTAGGCGATGTTTTTATTTCGCACCTGACATGCTTCGAACTCGCATAAACAACAAATCGTGTCATGCCTTGCAAAATCAAAAATGTGCTGTTACTTATCCCACATAAAATTGTTTACACCCACACACACGCACAACAACATACTCGCTGGAAAATCTCCAGTACGTGATAACTTGCGAGTCGCTTCGGTTGAGGATTCAATACATCTCCGCGCGTCTCATTTTTAAATAAAGACGCCGATTCGAATTACTCGCCGTCATTCGCGCTATCCCTTACAGTAATTTACTACCCCTCAAACTAAACTGCTGGTGTTTAAACCTCGAATAAAAATATTCGAATCTCGAGATAAGAGAGAAATAGATGAGTGAAACAGTCCTTGATTTCATGGCTCGTAGCAACGTCACGCACCTCACAATAAGTAATTTTGGCATTCAACCTGGAACTAAGATCCAGTCTGACAGTCGGAATTTCTTGGCGTCGCTTAATGTTGACAAGTTAGTGGCTTAACTACGTATCGTGCAGTTAAGAGCATTTGCCTAAACCAAAATAACATCATTACAATAATTAATTCAAAATTTCCGCAATTATTTTCAAAACAATCCATTGCCTTTTGGTATCGAATGACTCAAATTTTTGTAGGCCAAATCTCATTTTAGATTTCCAAGTAATTTGGTTCTTGGTTATTTTTTTATTTATTTACTGTTACTTTTTAATAAATAAATGTTACTAAATTAACAACAAAAAAAATTTTTTTTATTTTTTTTTGGCTTCTATTTGAGAGTAGGTTGACAGACAAGTGATTTCGTAAACACGTAAAAAAAATTAAAAAATATAATAAATAGACGCAATATATCCATCGTGCGAACCGATTAATCACCTTAAACTTTTTAAGCCTGATGATTAATAAATGTTTCATCCGATTGAAGCTCTAAATACCTATACAGCAATAATTACTCTACTTTTTCACTAGTCTTGGCAAAGTGAGGCATCATACGTCATGCGGTGAGACAAACAAAGCAAGCTAAAAGCCAGTTATTATTACTAATCAGTCCGTTGAGAGCTGAGAAAGCGCTTAAAAAGCAAAATATTTTTTAATCCAGCTGTAAATGTTTCTTTGAACGCTTTCTTGAAACTCCTTACCCAAATATAGATTGGACGGTATTTACACATTTCCAACAGATGACGACGTTGTGAGACTGCTGATTACTTTATTTTTGATCACTTTAAACATGTAGGTGTGGGAAAATAGAAAAATTTCCTAGAATTTGACGGCTTAAAAACCCAGCTAAATTTAATCTACTTTTTACTATTGTTCCTTTTATTTTAATAAACATCCGATCACGAGTCATAAAAACGAATATATTAAGCGCCACCAACGTTCAAATAGTTCAGAGAAAATACGCTGTCCATAATCGCCAACATCATTTTAGATGAGCACGTGCTTTTTAAAAGTAAAAAACAACACCTTAAATATACAAGCTGCGTCATTCAAGGAAAAAAAAATGGTAAATAAGGTTTCTGGGGGGAAAAAGAAAGCGAGCGTGGGTTAACTTCACTGTCAAAATCGGTAAACTTGTCAATATTATTAATGCGCAAACAATTATTTTCTAAAAAAAACCAGCTGTTTCTCATTGGTAGGCCTATTCGTTACAAAGATCATGCAGACCAATTTATAATTATTATTATTGTCCTAATTTATACGTTGCAGTTAGTTTGTAATTGATTCGTTCATTATATTATTGTTGTATTAAGGGCCGCTTCCATAGACGTCTCATAAAGATAAGGATTCCTTAAAAAGCGCGATCTCTCTCAATATTACAACTATGGCATTGAAAAAACATCGATATATATCAATATATCGTTTTAGTAATTTGATATACTGTATCGCAAAATAATATCGATATTTCGATATTTTTTCAGTGCCATAGTTGTAATATTGAGAGAGATCGCGCTTTTTAAGGAATCCTTATCTTTAAGAGACGTCTATGGAAGCGGCCCTTATGCTTCAAAAGAACCAAACCAAATTTCAAAAATTCTTGCATGTTCAGTCCAAAGGTTACAGGTAGGTACTGCATTAAGAAATACAGTATTATTACAAATCAATATTATTAAACCGTTTCCGTGTTGAAAACACCAGCTCCGTTAAAAATATCAACATGCAACGGTGGGCTTGGCAAGTGGTTGGATGGGTGACTCCAACTACTTCTGGGTGCTCGAACACAGGGGTGACATTCTGGCCTCTCAAAGCTGCTGTTTTCCCCGTGGAGCCAAACATTAAAAAACTTTCAGAGAATCATCAGACTCATACCTCACATTAAATAATTATTTGTCTTTGAATATTTCCCCCCTTTGTACTTCCAAATTCAGAAGTAAACAATTATTTTGTACTGCACAATGGCAGCATTTTAAATGTTACTGTGACCATTGTTGTTATATATACACGTTCAAATTTTCAAAAAAAAAAAAATAGTTTAGAAAAAAACTGACACCGTTTGATGAAAAATTTGGCCGTGTAATATTAAAAGACCAATGATAACAATAATTATCTTACCAGCGCAATGTAAGCCTTTCTATTGGGGGAAGAAGACGTTATTATGGGTGGTTCAGGAAAGTGTGCCATGGCTGAAAAAAGTTTGAGGACCATGGTCTAACCATACCTAAAATAATACATATTTATCTCGTGGATGTTCTGAGGTTTCGTAGTACATATAGATATTTATGTGGTAGATATTTTGGCATGACACGAAATAATAACCTCCCAAACAAAGAGTGTCTTTGAAGCATTTAACATATTATATTAACATGTATGCAAATAACCCGCTGAATAAATTTCCAAAACAAAAAATAAATATATATTTTTCTTTCTTTCTTTCAAAAACTACCAAAAGCCCTTGAATACCGATGTTTCACTTATTCATTTGAGAGTACGTGTAAAAACTAAGCGACGAAATTGGCACATTTACCAAAATAAAGTGGTAAAAGTAGTTTAAATAAGATTTCGTCAAGCAGCATCTTCCGAATCCTTACTTTTAATCCAAGTATAGGCGAACCAATTTATAAATACAGTATAAAAAAAATATAAAAAAAAATCGAGAAAAAATATTACTGCTTTTATCCTAGTAAAAAGCCCAAATTCCTTCAAAGCTTCATCTACTATCTCATCCGCTCATTTCACAAAACGAAACAGCAGCAGCTGTCTGCTATTACACCTTTGGCAGTGTTAAAGGGTTTGTCGTGCCAAGGGTCAAGTTCAGGGTGAATTCGTCTGGCACCAAACTATTTTATACCGTAACACGTACCGAATACGAGAGTCTATTTGAAAACATGAAACCCGCTTTAAAAATGAGCTACGCAAGCACTTATCGCATGCCCGGTCCCAGGTCCGTCTCATCTCCACCAATAAAAACCCGAATAAACTGTTAACACGACGAAATAACGCGTGGCACTCACTCCTTCTGATAACGCAATCAACGAACCAGCCGAGTTACCATTCTCCGAACTCAATCTTACAATAAATGATCAAGCGATCGATAAGACCGGCAATAAAATTGATTTCCGTAAAAATTACTACCGATTCGAATATTCTCAGTCAATATTAAAATTACAGTATAGTTATAAAAAAATTCCTTTTTCACTCACCTTTATTCGCTCTGATAAATCTTCTACAATAGTCTGATGGAAAAAGGAAGCATTTTCTTTTTCTTCAAATTTTAGGTCACAAAGTGTTCGTCCATACGCGAAATTACTCTTTCCCAACAAACCGGAGAAACACCGTGTACAAATTACTGAAAAACCACAAGAAAAAAAAACATCGTTAATTATCGATTAATTAATGGCAAATCACAAAAATAATAAAAGTAATTAAAATAGGAGTGCAAGCGAGTGAAGTAATAATGCGTGCGGCTGAATCACCTCGGTATTTGTTGTCATTTACAAATGAAATAATAAAATAATCGATCTAAAATGACAACGGGTTATATCAAGCAGTTCAGATAATAAAATAGTAATATTGTTAATAGTTTGCGACAAAACTGATATTAAAATTATCAGTAGAAACATGAAAATTATAAGATTTCTTTTATTTTTTTAGTTTTTACTTTAAACTTTGAAACTCCTATGACTGGCCATACAAATTATTTTCAAAACTAGATTTTTTATCGTTTTTGCAGTACATGTACTGAAATTATCAAAATTGTATTAAACTCTGCAAATTACTAGAGCTTGGTTAATTAAAATTTCCAAAAGTGATATTAATAAAGACACTATAACATGTACCGTATATCTTAAAAATAAGTATAAGGTAAATTAATAATACTGTAGTATCGTTGAAAAATGATTTATTAAAATCCACGGTAATTCTAACTTATGAAATTTTTTTTTAATAATTTTTATTGTAAAAACTAAAAAAAAATGCCGTGACCAGGATTCGAACCTGGGTTGTTGCGGCCACAACGCAAAGTACTAACCACTATACGACCACGGCTATGCAAGCGCACATTTTATTTCGAATTTTATTTCCCTCCTTGATAATTTTTTAACAGATCAATATTACTCAAGCATGACAATTTCAGCAGCACAAAACAAGTGCAAAAAACATTTTTCCAACCGCACCACATGTTCATACTCGGTATTAAGCAGGAATTTAATCGTATCAAGCGATTGAACTGATCAACCAGGGAAAAAATATTTCACACATATTATTTCAGCAATATTTTAGGTTTTAAATCATTTCCATATTTTAATAAGATTAAACAGTAAAAATGATTGCACTTTGATGGAGAAATACAACCATACAGTATTAATTTTTATTTTAATGTAGAACGATGAATTTAATGCCGATATATTGTATTATCCTTGATTAAAAAATAACATCCAACTTAACCAATCCACCCCATTATTTCAAAACTCAATAAAAGTTAATACTATTAGCCCAAAACATTCAATGTAAATCTGCAAGCAGTATTTAAATGTAGACAGGATAAAAATAGGTTTGGATTATCCGGACAAGTACCTGTATGAAAATCTACATATTGCTAACATTACATGAACTAAGCAATATTTTTTAATACAGTATACAGTAATTTTAAGTACATTGCATGTTTAAGACTTAAAAAATGTAAACCGTCAAATTGCGATGACAGACTTCAATATTAAAAAAAAGTGGATTATGATTGCAGTACCTTTAAATGAAAAGCATATGCATACTTTGAATTAAATTAAATTACCGGTAATTCGGTTTTTGCTGTCCCATCCTGACCGACCTGACTCAGGTGTATAGGAACAGCGTTTTAGGAACTGCTTTTTTTATAGAATAAATATAACTATGTGAAATAAAATGAACTAATAATTTTGCTATCGCCTTCGAATAATCGAGTATCCACTTAACTGTCTACCAGTCCCATCCCATGTTCAGCGTGCGGCTCACTTTTTTTTAAATTAAGATAATTATCACCAATGATATAATAAATATGTATATTGGCTTTTGACAAATTTATCTATTTTCCTAAAATAATATCGGCATTCACTTATTTATTTCATAATTATAATAGGGTTGTCAATAGTTTACATTATGTCGGTAATTGTCACTGCGTTTGTTGATCTCGTAGGTTTTGCAAGATTTCGGTAACTGTATACTCTGATAATGTAATCTTGTGTTTATGTCACATGTTAACCTATTGTCATGACGCAAATTTCATTAAAAAAAATATTACGGCCCGCAGGTGGGTATCACTAGTCTACCATATTATAAATTTATAATAAAATAATTTTCATTGACAATAACTACTTCTTCCTTATTACTCCTTTAGTTTTAGACTACTGCACAACTAATAGTTACATCAACAACCCAAAAAAAAAAAAACTTCACAAAAAAAAACACGAAAGCTAAGTTTACATTTCAAATTCATTTTCACCGCTAATGTGGCGGCAATCATAATTGAATTTTGAAACTACGTCTCTTTTTAAAAAAAAAATACAAAAAAAAAGTAATTTATTGCCATTCTTAATGCGACCAAAATTATTTTTTATTTCAATAAAGATAACTTTTATTGATGAAGTACATTTTAGAACAGGGTCACTTAATTAAAGCGTCTAATTGGATCAAGGAAAAACACGCGTACATCGCGCGTAGGCCTTCTTCTAGAACACTTTTCACACATTCATCACCAGTCATCCCAAATAAACACCTTTGCAAATTAGAAAATCTAAACATTTTTTTTTTTAAAAAAAAAGAGAAAAAATGTTTTTAAACTCAGTCTGTCGTTTTACAAAGGAGTGGGAAAAAAAACCCTAGCGGCTAGCCAATTGGTAACAGTCTATGTGAGAGTCGACGAGTGATATATTTTCTCGAAACGTTCAAAGTCAGCATCAGATTCGCATTTCATAGGACAAATAGGACATAATGCGTAGGGCACGACCCAGGCTACCAGTACAAGCGCGAAACTCAATAAGGTTAAAAACACCGAAATTTTATCATCAATCTACGTCGTTTTCAAAAAAAATATATATTTAGTGATCATAAAAGCTCGCCCTTATCGTCAATGTTAGTCTAGCACTGCAGTTCGAAACAGTTTTTCGATACTTTGTGAAAAGAGTTTGGCTAAAGAAGTGTAAAAAAGCCACCTAGAATTGTTTTTCGGGTACGCTAGCGTGAAAACAATAAATCGTTTTGGCATTCGGCGAACAAACAACAATTTGAAATGAGTAGAAGCAAACCGAGATGTACTAGAAAATTTAAAATTAGATGCAGCTCATCGGATTTCATGGCCGGTGAAATAGAGGTGACTAATTTTGCAATCCTCCACTTACTGCACAACCGAACGCACGTAACGCGCTAACAGGGATTATAAATTTTCTCGAACTAGAAAATCCCTCTAATTTAAGGAAGAAAACAAAATTATAGGCATCAATAAAGATTACGGAAGTCATCTCCCAACAAAAACCAGTTTTTTTTTTATAAAATAAAAACCTCTCATTATTATTATTTATTATGCCCAAAGTTTCGATAATTGTTAATAAAAATCATATGCGATCTCCTTTTTTTTTATTCATTTTTTAAAATAAAAAAAATTAACAGTAGGCCTACACTATAAATAATTTTACTCAATGATTTTAATTTCTTCAGCAGCTTTAAACTAAGAAAGATGAAGTCTACATGTTTTGAAGAAATAAAAACTGAAAATAGTGGCGGTCATCTGATATATTACCGGTTAGCTGATGTCTTGAGTAGCACCACTTTCTCACCTTCAAAACCACTCTTTAAATGATTGCTTTTTATCACCATTTAGCTTATTACCCAACCACTTACAAATTAATCTAAATTTATCTAAAACCACTGAAAATAAATAAATTCCCAGAATTTAGAAAAGCCGATTGTTGTTTTTTTCTTTTACTTTTCCAAAACTTGTTAACAACATATCTTCGCTTAAAACTTTCACTAAATATAAAGAGAAAGAGGAAGAAAAAAAAACTTCAATTTTCACCAAAACTTGTTAATGACAAAACCGAGAGGAAGTTAAAAAAAAAAAAAATTTTACGGTAAGTGCTAAAAACAAAAGAGCGTGATCTCGTTTCGAACATTCAAAGACGGGAAAAAAAAGTATTCGTGTTATAACATCCAATAAATACGCTATGAGTAACAGCTGCTTTAGTAACACTTCGTCTCCGTGGTCGACTAAAGTGAGTCTTCTTCAAACTTCGCATTCTTGTCCTGGATTGAAAATTTTTCGTAAAATAGACGCTGAAGCGAGAAGAAATACTGCAAGTAAAGTGACGGCGTCAGAAAAACAAAAACAAGTAGTGGTAAGAAAGCCGGGTCGGGGCGGAAGATGGTAATATAGGCCGAGAGCAATGACACTATAAACAGCCACCTTAACCCCCAACAACGTGATATTGTAACCGTGCTTAGATTCCCCCAAAACGTCTTCTCCCCCCTCTCCTCATCTACTTACGATACACATTTGGCATGTTGAACACCCACTGTCACTCAAATTCGGTAGCTATACACCTACTTCCGTTTCTGATATACTATTGTTGTACATTTTGTAACTAAAACTGTTGGCGGAAGAAAAAGTACACACGAGCAGATGAAATGGAAGATTATCTCCAATGAGTATGTAATTTCAATTCTTAAATTAACTTATAACTAAACTCAGTAGGCTACATATCAAGGGCCGTCTTTTTGACAGAATACTTTTATAATAGCGTTTTCTAGTGTAGACCACATGCTCTGACTTTAAGTTGCTGCTTTCCCCGATCTGAGTAAAACTATCGGCTCAAAAAATCGGCTTTTGCGACCTAGAGTAAAGTACACAATAATACACAACATAAGCAGCAAAACAAGTGCGTCGGTCGAAATCCAGCTTGGTCGAAATTGTCCCTACCTCCTGCATACGCTCACTCCCATGTTTCTTTATTTTGTCTTCTAAAGTTGTAATCTTTTTCTTGCATTACACCCCATATTCTACCTTAGTTAAAACTGGATATTGATAAACTTCAAAAGAAGTGCACCAAAGCAAGAAACAGGCATGAGACAATTAGATCAAGCTGGAATCAATGCAGAACATAGTGGGTGAGCATGATGCGTTTGCTACTTGTGTTGTGATCGGAAGTGGATATTTTAAGCGTAGAACAGAAAAATTAAATGTTAAAAAAAAAATCTTTAAAGTAAAGTTTTTTCATGTTATTAAAATATTTACATTATAAAAAGAATTTAATACTAATTCAGTTGGGTAATAGTTTTTTACGGACACCGAGTATATACCGGGTTCTAAAATGCTGTACTGTATTTGGGAGATAGCGCAACCCGGACGGTATGATGCCAAATATACTCATATCATAGTACTGAATACACATGTCCACAGTTTATTAAGAAATATCTTTGACGTAATAATTAGAAACAAATAATCTATTACATTGTATAAGTTATCATACTGGTGTAAATAAAATAATAAAAATAAATAATTTAAAATCGGTAATATTTAACCTCATTATTTATGTTTCTAATGAAGAATACCCGGTATCTAGATTTCACTTTACCCGGTAAGTTGTTTGTGTGGCATTAAACGCATACGAGTCTTTACGTTTCACAAATTATTAAGGATTATGCAATTACGGTACACGTACAACGTTCTTCTTTAAAATAAAAACACAATATACCATAAATTTTCGTGATCTAGATTTTTAATTTTCGTCATGTGTTTGCTCATTTTCCTCTCGTCACAGCTTTATTATTAAGAAATATTTTGTACTTAATTGCGAATTCCGTTTCCATAATGATGTTTGTTTCAAAAATGGCTCTAATCCCTCACAGCCAACAAATTTGATGATTTGACTGTTGAAGACATCTGTGACATTTTGGATTGTTTTCAAATATTCACTCATAACTGTTAAAGATGATGAGTACCGAACAGACACGCTCTGATTCCTCCAATGGGATTTCAAAAACACCCATATTTTTACTCGCGCTACTCCAAAACTCTCCCCTCCATCACATTTATTCGATTTATGGACAAAAGTTCGAGAAATAATGCAGCGAAAAGAAAAAAATAATATTTTAAAATGATCGGATTTCGTAAAAATTCGCAATTCGCAACTAAAAAGCTAATAATTGAAAGCAAATCAGTAGCCTGAGAACATGAGACAAAAATGAAAATTGTGATAGTTTAGCGTCTAGACACGGTTCAACGGAAGAACTTTAAGTAAACAAGCAAATATAAAAACTTTTAAAACGATAAAGTAAAAAAAAAAAGTACATATTTTTTGATAAAATTTTGAATGCTAAATTTAAGTCTAGGGTTCAGTGATCAGAAACTAAATGGAGCAGCAGAGAAACGTCCACTTCGAAAGAAGAAAAAAAAAGAGAAAGATTGGTAGAAAGAAAAAAGTGATTACAACCACAGGTGCAAATTTCTGCGTGCACATTTCACGTAGGCTACAAGTGTATTTTGAAATCCTTAGCCAAAATACGCCAGCATATACAGATGACACGTTAGTTTAAAAACTTTTTTTTTTATTTAAAAAAAATATATAAGCTTTTTTTTTAAAAAAAAAAAAACATTAGTAGCCTAAGTTTAAATTGAAATTTTAAAATAAAATAAAAAAATCCTTGAAAAACAATCATTTAACTGTCTGGAAAATAGGATAATTATAGTATCGAGTTTAAGCTAAATCAAAATTATTGCATCTATATATTATATTAATGACGAGTATAATGTATTCTGAAACAACAGTAACTTGTCAACATACGGTATTGTGCCAATTTGTTTCGAATGAATAACTGGTGCGTACATGAATTAGTAAGTTCCCCGCTGTCCCTATAGACAAGAGTCAGGATAAAACCGCAAAAATCAAACCAAGCCCGAAACAGCCATTCTCAGAATTATTAGCTATAATAGCCTAAACAAATTTCGATCCGCCATTTTCATTCTTATGCGATTCATTCATCACAGTGTTCGGTCTTGCTTAATAGTAACACCAGTTCCCATTAAATCACTGAAGCTAAACCACGCAAGGAATGATTAGTGATGGAACCGATAGACGCCTAAATTATTCTAAACGGAGGTGACATCCTATAGACTTGGAATTCCACACTGTCTTTAGAAATCTAAGCTATGAGGCTACAGCAAAATGAGCAAATTGTGGACCAAAACAACTTTAACGCTAAATTTTTAACCTAAATAGCGTATCTTTGATTTTAATAAATGACGCGGAATAACACAATTTGTTTAGATCAAACTATTGTACTAAATAATTATTATTCTTTCCTTGTCTGTTTAACCGAAAATAGTCCTTTCACTTTTAAACATTAAATTTTTCTCACTCAACAGGCTAACAATCGTTCAATTCAGCGGGCTAAACAGCTAATTCACTCTAGGCTCAACAAAAAAGTGCTCGCCGACTGTTACAATAGAAGTTAAGCAATTCTACTGTATTTCTACTAATCCATTAACAAGCGAGTAAAGTTTCTGTAAAAAAATTAAAAGTTAAATTCCACTTCATATTAATGGTTCCATTGGTGATGAGGACAATCAAATCCAGTAAAAGGGCATTAGAAAAACCAACTTACTACAATTATTGAATACAACACTCAAGTTAATTAAATGAGCACTGTAAATGAATAAAACTTTTGTATGCTCTAAATACTTTATCCCTTTCTACCAAAACGCAACATGTCCACAAAAATAAAAACGGAATTACCGTTATCTAAGAATCCCAAGTTAAATAAAATTGAAACTAAAAATATATCTCTTTAAAAAAAAACCCGAAAAACGTTTTTTGAAAAAACTAAAATTAGCATAAAAGCCTTTACTTTAAATAAGTACGAGTTTTTGCATTTTCCAGCAACTTCATGTACCCCCGACATGTTAAGTTTAGTTTAAAAGTACTACTTGTAAATCACATATTTGTAGTTAATGTTTAAAATGGTATTACCGTAATTCGAAGAATAAACTTAACAATGCCAAGCAAAATACAACAGAGAAAGTTAACATTATACACAGTTCTTGTTTCGCGTTTTTTCGAAGAGCGCTAATTCGCACCATTGTTACACGCTAATTACCGTTATTAGATCTGTCATTAGTTTACCCGTAACTTTTTGCAATTCCCCTTCCATCAGCCTTTAATTAAAGACGACAATTCATTAACTTTACAAATGCTCGTAATTCATTATTTGTCTTCATTGTTCCGGGTTTTTCCTCTTTCTTACGGATGCCCAAACTCTCTAATTAAAATTTCGTTAAAAAGCAAACTAACAAATTCGAAACTAACGAATAAATTGTGGCAACCATCGCCATATGAAAGTAATAAAATGTCAGCGAAGTGATGTTACGCGTTTGTCTTTCATCTTGTATCAGTCTTCAGAGAGTGAAGCATTTGCATTTCTCCCCGTAAACTTAAGTTGGCAAAAGTTTGAAGAACTCCCAACTCAGTATTGCGCATTTCGCAACCCCAATATTAATTCTATTCGCTACGAAGCTAATAAAATAAATCCGCAAAAAAAAAAAAACTATAGCTAACCGTCGACTTTTGTTAGTACGTCGATGGAAGTAAAACGAATTTGGGACGGGAAAAAAAAAACATTTTTTTCTTTAAAAAAAATTAAGCTTAAATTTTTTAAAAAATCCAAAAAAAGCTCAAATAAAGAACTACTGTATGTTCTCATTCTTTTCTTCTTCTCTAACGACCGTTTGTTAATTATTCCAGACAGAAAAATAAAATTCTTTTTTTAAAAACAAACAAAAAAAAAAGTCCGCAACAAAATTTTCTAGCACCTTTAAAACATCGCGGCAAGCACAATGCCATCGGCAAAATTTAATTGTGCTTTGTCACGGGACGATTTAACAACTTTGGCTCTCCGCACATTACAATATAGCACACGACAGCGGAGAATCTGTCAACTGTAATTAACCTGTGGCACCCTTTGCAGAGACTTGTCAATTGTCACATTAGCCATCGACAACCATAGCATTATGCCAACAAACACAGCATTACAGGTCAGTTGATAAAAACAAAAGATCCTCTTCGTCATGCTATCACCTTTCGTGAAACAACAAAATTTATAGAGAAAAACGCAAAAAAAAAAAAAAAAATACCTATTAATCTCCTTCACGCTAAACTTAATAAAGAAGGAATAGCCATTTAACAAAATAATATTAACTTTTTTTTTTGATTAATTCACTATGAACAAAAAAAATTCTTCCGAAAGGTGGTATTTTTGACAAATGGCCATAGAAACCTTATTATTAAACATTACGGTACCGGTATACCTTATTCAAACTTATATGTAGGAATTTCCTAAATACACGAACAGTATAAAAGTATGTAGCCTACGCTGCAATGGTAGCAAAATGGGAAATGAAAAATGATGGCTTTAATTAAAATTTTTACAAAAAAAAAACCTTTTATACTGTATTTCCAAAGCTTAGATAAAGATAAAAATATCTCGGCTTTGAAAATAAATTTAAATAATTAATTTAGAATTGCATAGCAAGAAGCCAATATAATTCGGTACGGTAGCATTTTTTGAAAATTTCAAAAATGAAGTGCTTTAAGCCAATTATTACTAAATTTTATTAATAACCGTTCTCTTCAAGCTTGAGCTTGTAATTTATATTTAACAGAATACCTATACATCATCTATCATCACATAGTAAAAACATTAGCAACATTTCAGTATCAAATTAATTTTTTTTTAAATTATGAGGGAAGGCCATTGGCACGAGTTGCTTTTGTCTGTGGCCCAGGGTTATCTATACTAATACTGAGCAAACCAAAAAAAAAGTTTAGAAAAACTAGACCACTGAAGTTGTGACAGTACAATGTGAGGAGCATTTAGGTTGCTTCGTTGACTTTGGAAGCTTAAAGCAAATAAATGAATGTTAACGTATACTTTCATTAGTAAAATAGGATAAAGAAGGTAAGCACAAGAAAAACCGCGCAAAATGCTTTTTAAAAACAGAAAAAAAAAGAAAAAAAAAGATAAAAAGCACACTTTCTACCCTTGTTTTTATGACACTGACAAATGCTAGAGAAAGATGTCGGCAGCTGCTACTGTTTTAAAATTCGGGGTTTATTTCGGGCTTGGCGATGATTCTACCTAAGTTTTTTATCGCGCGTCCCGATGAAACGATGTCCAACTACATGTTTTATTATAAAACCAAATTTCAACATTTTTCTGATTCAATCATCAAACCATATTTGCTGACGTTCAAAATTAAAACACAACCCGATTACGATAAAAGTCAGGATCTAAAAACGCTAAAACAAGAACTTAATATCCGGTATTTCAAAAAAATAATAATAATAATAATATAAAATTGCTTAATAAAATTTCCAGTCGACACCAGAATACGCGAAACATGGTCAGACTGAAATTTTATAGTAAAAATGCGAATTCAATTTTCTAAACACGTGCTGGTCAGAGATAACAATCGCAAGCTTATTGTTAAAAATATATGCAATTTTTCTTTACAACAAAAAAATAATAAGTTAATAATAAAAAATTTAAGACTCCTACAAAATAAATTTTCTCATTTATCTTAAGCATCAACGCAGCGAGTTCTCAATTCCCAAATGAAATGAGGTTAAATTCGAGTACTTTTTTTGTAAACACAAACAAAAAATAAAATAAAAATTGCAGTACCTTCGAAATTTAATAATGCCTCTGGAGACGACTTATTTCACCGACGCGATTTGTCACAACTACGCGCACATCACCAACTTCGGTTTATCTGTTAGTAAAAAAAAAAAAAAATTTAACATAAATATTACTAAAATACTTGATATTACGGTACTGTACGTAAACTCCAACATAAATATTTTTTTATTGCACAAACTAACTACAGTATGTCTGAAACTTTAATAGCCGTATACATGTACCAAAAAAAAAAAATGCATGACATTTAATATCATTGTACGGTATTCACAAAACTCGCTACTCACTTCACCGTTGAATGCATTAAGTTTTTCCTTTTAAAATCTTATAATCATTTTGATAAACCGTATTTCAAATCAATCCATGTAGATTATTTTTTTGCCGGTATAAGTACAGTACAATAATCATATAAAAATCTGCAACAAATTTTTATGATGCTGTACGTGTAATTGTATTTTGAATCAAAAATTATTTATTTAACTTAGCACACAATCAAAAACGATAATGTAATTCATTATGATCTATGGGTAAAATAGATCATTCATAAAAATCTAGCATCATTTCGGTGCTACGCGGGTTGCTCCTTTCAAGGATGCAGCTAAAAAGTCAATAGAACATGTAGCCTACGGTACATTAACATTAATTCGCGACAGATTAAAATCATCTTAACGGCAAACTTGAAATTATTCTGACTTTTAATAATACCTAAGCTGAATACTCAAAAGAATTTGAAAAAAACAAACGATAAAAGCCACATAAACTTAACAGTTTATTAAATTCTAATATTCGTATTTTTTCGTGTGTAAAAAGCTGAAAGTGCCTCAAAATAAATCTTGACGCTTCTAATATTTAAAAAAAATAATTTAAAAGAAAAAAACAATAGAAAATTCCAAAACAAAAAAAAAAAAAAAAAAAATACAGTAGAACTCGGTTATAATGAACTTTAAGGGACTGGTAAAAATATCCACTACATCCGAGTGTCTATTATATCCGAGTCCGAGAATAAGAGATATTAAATTTTAATATCATGTATTTATTTATAACATGAATTCTTCTAGTTTACTCTTTAATAATTATCTGTAAATAATTATTATTTGATTAAAAACCTTAAGCTTAATTTTTTTTATTTTTACGACGAGCTTCTACATAATATACATGTAAACTGTTAAAGATAATAATTATTATGTTAAAATATTATCTACATTTGTCTCAAAACTTGTAGTTTACCGGTACATTTAAAAAAACAAAAAACAAAAAAATAGAAGTTTTTCTATAATAAAAAAAAAAGATGAAAAAAAAAAACTACGTTTAAAATAAAAATAAGAAAAATTATCAGATTGGCTAACCATCAAACATTTATAGATAATTTCAGTTGTAATAAAATGTTAAGGTTGCCACTAGTTATCGTAATTTACGATATGATTCAACATATTCAGGCGTCACTTCACGTTTTCATACTACTGCTACTTTATTCTACGCAATTTTTTTTCCCTGTTTTTTTTTTTTTTTTTTACTCATAAACGCTGGGATTTTGCCAAGCAAAACTAAAATGTTGCCAGATCAATGAGGACTACGAAAAAAAAAAAATCTTTTCCATTGCTTCTACCTACGCTATCATAAGTTCTCTTTCGCTGTTCCAAATAAATAACTATTCGGAACACAAACACTCTTCCTCAAACTTTTACTCACCACCAGAGGGCAGCATCGTACTAAGCGCGCCAGAAAGCGTCCAATCTCCCGCCACTTTCGAATGACAATACGAAAGCACTGAACCAAAACTAAACAGCTTTTATTTTCAATTAATTATCTGATATTTAAGATCTCTTTCCGTTTTAATAAAATTCAAAGAAAAAAATTTATTCTAATTTTTATCATTTCTTTGACCCTGAACCAACAATATCACCTATCAACTTTGCACTCTTATCAAAACATCTCAAGTCCACTCTCTACTTTCACTATTAAATTAATAGCAAATAAATAAAAAAAGAAACCACAAAAACTAGTAAAAAAATAAAATAAACTCTCCTAACATTATTTTTAAAATCATTTCAATCGAGTATGTTTACTATAATAACCATAAACTCACAGTATTATTTAATTGCCGTGCATGTACTGTTACAGTAATCATCTAACATTTTCGAATCATTCTTTAAATTTTTACGGCAGTAATGTTTAACAATATAATAATAATTACCGCTTAATATCCTCAAAAATAAATTCTTTTTGGTAATAACATAATAATTGTTGAAGGCCGTCTATTTTTTTTTTTTTTTTTTCGTTAATACTGAAGTACAGTATAACAGCTGCTTCTTATCAATATGAATTCTGTCAAATTGAAAATTGGGTGAGTCATAAAGATAACCGTTAATAATAAATTATTATAATATCGCGTTACTGTATAAATTTCGTTTTCGTTTACAGCGTAATTTTTCTTTTGCAACGTTACATAATCATAATACCGTACCGAAATGTAAATACGCCGCTTCAATTGGAAGGAATAGCACGGGTTTTTCAATAGAATTGCATTTTATTTCGCCGCAATTTTAACATTAAGGGTTTATATTTCCTTATTTTCTAAATAATTCGTAAAAATATTGCGTGAAAATGAGATGTAATGAAATTACCGTAACCCTTCACATTTGACCATGAAAATAATGTTCACAATCCATAGACTTTTTCGTCGAAGAAAACTCTCATACGACTAAATGCTTGCAATTTCTGATTTGTCATTAATGCATTTTTAGCAAACATTTATTTGTATTAAACGTAATAAAGTTTTGTTATTGTTGTACGTTGTGAAGTCATCGGTGTTTGAAATAGTAAACAAATCCATGTAATGGATTCAAAGAAAAGGAAAAGAAAACAGGCGCGGCAATTATACATAGTGCCATTTTCGATGCAAACGTTTACGAATATTTGTAATATATTTCTGATATTAATTATAGAAGCAAATTTTTATAAGATTACTTTTTAAAAATTTCACACACCTTAATGAAGACGTCGACCAGTATTTCTTCTGGAAAACTCGAATGTTTCTTGATCACACAGCGCACATTGCTATAGCCATGTTGGAAGACCGGAAGTTAACTTTCAATGACATGTTTGGTACATTTGCGCATGCGCATTTCTGATAAAACTTTCACTTTCGAAACTACTTTTTATCCGATTTTTGTGAAGATTACAAATTGATCCTTAAATAATTATTTATCGCAATTGAAATAGTATTTGTAAATCAAAATATACCGGTAATAAACTTTTAAATGATTAAAAATTAAGAGTTGAAGATTTTCAATAACCAAAAATACTAACCAGCATTGTGGGAGGTTTTAAAAAAATGGCAAAATGACATAAAGTGCAAATAGGCAAAGTATACTAATAAATAAATAAAGTTAAAATAATTTTTGAATAAAGTATGAACGCACAACTCATACACTATAATTTTAATATATATTGCGCAGTTTTGTTCTCAATTTATTTACCAATTTTAATAACGTTTGTTTTATTTTGCGTTTTCTACCGCGTTTTTTAAACGTATTTTGCTGTTTTTTGTTTTCACACATCGACTTAAAAATGGCGGTATACACAAGTTCTGATGAACTTTTTACTTTAGTAAGTGAAAACTGTTAATTATTATTAATTTATTGTCACACACATTTATTTCAAACATTATCATTAGTAGTTTATTGCATGAGTTTATTATTATTTGCCAATTTTTTATAGATAAATGTTTTTATTTACCGTATGTGTGTCATGCATTTATTTTCTTCTCGTAGTCTTTGGAAGACAATCATTTAAATTCACGTTTGAATTTAAAATGGGGTATTGGAAGCAACATCTTAATTTACGGCAGTTCACCGGAATCTAGAATTCATGATGTTGTATGGGATATATCATTGAATAATTCACATGCGAGAAGATTCGTCAGTGAAACGAACAGTAAATACTTTCGAAATATTATTGTCATATTCGAATTTTGGTAGTACCGGTACATATTGTTTTGTTATTTACTGTATATTTTTATTAGGTATTTTTATGTCATTACAAAAGTTAGTGTTGGAAGCGTCGCAAGATGGATTGCGGTCATTGTAAGTTGCATTTTTACAGGTTTTTGAAAGCTACACATTAAATGCATGTACTGTAAACGGTAATTTTCTTTAGACTAGTGAAAATCAGTCATAAATATAGATCTGTCATTAAAGGATTTATTGATGAATTGCAATTGGCTGCAGATTCCACTGATGACGAAAACTTAAGTGCCGCTTTCGAAACTCAGGTATAATTTAAATGTTTTAATTAAGAAACTTCAATGTTTAAATTGTAACATAACCATTTCAGAGCCAAATATATTTTAAAATTGAATTGTTGTGGAATCTTTGCGAAATCATTTATATTGATATTCAGCCTGGTATAGATGTTCTTGTATGTTTTTATTATGAATCCAATTTCATAATTTTGTTTGATTTTTAAGGAGGTGCATTGTTGGTCAGCTTACTGAATTGGATTAGATGGCATTTTCCAAATTGCGAAACTTTAGCAAAAAGTGTTACAGAATATGACAATCCATCGTCGCATCCATCATATTGGGATACAGTATGTGGAATACCGTAATAATGTATTTAGTTGATGATTGCAATTTTATTGTTTTTAGATTTATTCTTTCCTATTGCAAGGCAGGATAACTGATGTTCGAAAATTTCTTCGTTTGCACCCTGAAAACAAATTAGATTCTTTTAAGTTGATGGACGAAATTCTTCATAAAATGCCTTTATATTCTGTGTGTTATGACATGTGATTATAAATTAGCACTGAATATTAAATTAATTTTGCCGGCTTTGTTTATAGCAATCTTACGCACATTCCTCTTACGATTTCATATATCCATGGCAATCGTGGCAAGAAGAGTGTCGTCGCATTAGACAGAGAGGTGAATTTGTTGATGATCCTTACTTGGATAAACTCTGTGGGGTACGGCAAATTTATCGTGAAATTATCTCAACTTTCGGAAATTCATTTTTATAATTTCTTTAGTTACTTTGTGGTGAAAAGGAACTTTTCTTGGAATTTATGTAAGTACACTTAAGTTTTTATAACAAACCATAATTATTATATACATACGAATACAATGCCATGATTGTATAGCCTAATATTTATATCGAATTATTTTATAGAGATTTGTGTGAAACTTGGTACCATTTTATGATCTCTCATTTATTATACACGAATCCATGTGTAAAGGCGACAGATTTACAACATCTTGCACAGGTATTTTATATTAAATTTTAGTTCAAACAAAAAGCTTAAAAGTGAGTTTTAACAGTTTCATTAACATTTTGTCCATATAATTTCATGTAGGGATACATTCACATTTACGGCGGAATTTCAAAAATGAATGAATTGGATATAATGCTCTTATCTGCCTTAGAATTTAACGTGTTAGAAGTCATAAAACAGAGTAGTCAAAACTTTGATAGTTGGTGGTTCGTTGCCCATTTCACTGATTTATTATGCCACGCAAATGTGATTCCAGGAGATAATGAACAAGAAGAATTATCTCTAAAAGAATTTCTTCTTTTGGAGTATGCTTCAAGTCTTGCTAGCCACAGCAGCATGTGGCAGTTTGCTATAGACTACTTTGATTATTGCCCAACACGAGGGAAGAAGATGTTAGAAGCTTATTTAGAACGAATTCCCGTAAATACCGAAGCAGTGGCAATTAAAATTATACATATTGCTAGGGAGAGAGAGTTAAATGATTTAGGTAACTATTTAAAATGCTATTGTTAACTTATGTTTTTTTATTAATAATTTTTATTTTATTAGCTAATTCAGTTTGCAAAGTTATGAGTCGTACAGCTCTCAAAAACAAACGTTTAGGGAGTGCAGTATCATGGGCTCTTAAATCGAAGGTATAATTTAATTTATAACAATACCGGTATTAAAACTTATATTTTTTAAAAATGATTTTCAGGATGCTGTACTTATTACTTATTTAGCAGAACAATTTTTAAATGAATATGGACAAAAAGGTCGTTTTCAAAGTTTATCTATTTTGGATAATTTGGGTTGTTCAATGCTGGTTAGCGATCGACTCACATTTTTATGTAAATAAAGCATTAGTTTAAATTTAAATTACATCTTTCACGTAATAATTTATGCAATATTAGGTAAATATCGCGAATTTCATCAACTATATTCACAAGAAGACTTTCATCAGGCGGCAGTTATTTTAATGCAGTTACTAACGTCTAAATTTGCATCAAAGACGTAAGTACTAAAAAAAACATAATGTTCCAGTAGCAATTAAGGAATAAATTTTTTTTATAGATTTTGGAAGCCACTGCTGTTAGACGCATTACCTTTTCTAGAATCTGATAAGGCAAGCATTTAAACAATTTAATAGCGGAGAACATTTAAAAAATATTTTTTTTTAGCTCATTCTTAATGCTGATCAATCATTCGAGCTTCTGCACTTTTTGGAAGAGTGGCAAATTAACAATAGTAAAGAAACCGGTCTGGAGAAGTCCCAAGAGCAATTATTAAGGATCGCAATTGCTAAAAATTTGGCACGCTCATTCACGATAGATGAAAGAACAGAATAAGCTTTGCAAAGTAAAAATTTTTTCTTTAATAAATTTGTTTAAATTCATTTTTGGTAACTTTGGTATAAATTCATCATCATTCTTATTACATTAAAAATTATACATGCAATGCTCCAAATAAGCGCAAATACTGGCCATACGTTATGTCGAAATGGAGAGTGAAACGGATTTTTTATATTGGCACCAATTACATTTTTGCACATTTTTCGCGACCAAATTACTAGCATTGTTGGAATCATATATTGAATACCAACTCCAGCAAATGATCCCGTTATTCCAACTAGCCATTGCAATTCTTCTGTGGCAATCGAAACTAAAAGTGGTGGAATAATAGTTAAAAGTGGAAGAATAATAACTTCTAATAGTCTGCTCGTTGGTCGTCCGCGAAAAATAAGATTGATCAGTTGAATCAAATTATTTTTTAAAGTAATGCCAATGATCGGAAAATTAGGAGATATTGTAAATACCGGAAACAACAATAAAAAATATTGTACCACTACTGAATTTGCAATAAGATCTGGGTTATCAGGGTCACATCTATCCGGTTCGAAGTTAAGCGTATACAAATCTTTGATGTTTTCAAAACTAAAAACTCCCGTCAGAGCCAGAAGTAAATAAAAAGTCAAAATGCACAGATAATTCAGTGCCATCATGCGATAAACGTTGGTTTTCTTTGTAATTGGTGTAATTAACGATGGTAATGAATGATGACACATAAAGGAGTAAACACACACGCCGAACAAATTAGGTAAATGTTCAAAATGTGCCGCTCGAGGAACTGGAAGTCCTTTGCCTCGAGTTAAATGAATGAGAGCAAGGACAATCATCGTAGTGAAAGCTAAAAAGATAAGCCCAGTATCAAGTTACAATTCACTTAATTTTCCAAAGTATAGCAAAATAAATTACATAACCATCGAAGAATCGTAGTAAAAATTTGTAAAAATTTTGTTTTTTGAACATTAAAGAAAACCAGTGGTCCGATAGTAAGACAGAAAACACCCTATACAATACATCAAAATCAGTTAACAATTGACCTTTTGATCTTAATTGCAAATACATACCAAGTACATCCGGTAGGCGTTGATTCTTGTAATTGGAATTGCTTGCCAACAATTATCGCTGGGTTTAAGAGTTTGATTACAGCTTATATTAGGAGGTACGGAACTGTTGTTGAATAATATTTTAAGCTTTGCTTAAGAGTAGAAATTCTACTGAATGAACTTCTAAAAAAATATCTATACCATGTGATGTCTCTTAAGGTTTTACACACTGCCGTTGAATATATTGCCAAATCTCCAAATAAATAAATACAAATACTTAAATAGAAAAATACCACTCCAACTGGAATTTAAAAATAAAATACTTTTAGATGATATTTTATTAAAATGTTATTAACATCTTACTTTTGTGTAGAAATATTGAAGCCATTTGGCCCTGAAATAAATTATCAAACGACATTTAATTAAAGTATCAACTATCAATTATAATATATATCAAATTTATTAAATTTACCATTTCTACTCTGTTATCAATCACATATAAATTGCTATTTATTCCCAAGTACGTATCTTTTTCTGATTCATCTACAAAACAGATACGGTGTTAACTTGTAAAAGTGAAATCTGTCTCAAGGTGGCCACCATAAGAGGCAG